>JAZAYU010000423.1:0-104600 GCA_038501625.1 Corbicula japonica | reverse complement strand
GTATCAGAAAGAAAGTTTACATGGAGCCGAATTTTAACTGGCGAGTGACTTTGTTGAAGAAATCAATAAACCTTCAGTTGTTTTTGTTGAGAATAAAATACATGACTATGAAGTCACCAGTATCTTTGTTTTCTTGTTATTGTTTTTTTTTACGGGAGGGGAGGGGGGTTCCCCGCAGTTATCGCATTCAAATAACTCATATTTCTGTGGTAGTTTGTTGGTTTTAATTTAGAAAAATTACTTTAAATTTGTGTAGGGTAACTTCACATTGTTTGATCTTGTACAGAATTTCTATACATTTTATGTCCGATAAACAGTTAACATATTTGAGAACCTTTGTCTCCGCACCCATATACGCATACTAGCAATAACAACATAAAATAAGCACATTAAATTTTTATTTCATATTTGTAGATCCATAACGATTGCGTTTAAAGTAACACTAGTTTTTATTGGTACGAAAAAGATAATAAAAATAAGAAATAGACTGAATATTAAGACTGAAACTGTGTCGTTAAAAAGAAAAAAATACTTTCATCACTGATGTTTTGCATTAAGAACTAAACTGTAGCATTCTTAATTGTTTCAAACCAGTAATTACGTTAATTATAAGGAGTCCATCTGGAAAACATTACATATAGTCGGATATGCGGATAAAGGATAAGGGAATTCGAAGCATTGTCTATGCGGATATCCGAAAATATTCGAATACTCAATGCGAATTTTCAAATACCGATTTCAGTATTGGTTCCCATTCTTTATTATCATACTAGTGACTAGTCTACGGAAAAAGTGTGTAATAAAAAGAACGAAATTATAATTGAATAAAAAATGCTTCAAAAATATCAGCGCACTGCCTGACATGGGATGGTTTCAACATGTCGTAAGAAGTTTAATATATCCCTTAAAATGTTTCCCCGTACATATAGTCAGTACTGTTATCAGTAAAATAATTCGTTACCGATGTCATACAGTGGTAATAACGTTTATCAGTTATCCGATCAATGTGTTTTCTTGGGGTTGTACAGCTAGCTAAATCGGTAGCGTTGTCAGAATGGAATGACTGGCACTGTCGACGTGACGGTACGGTACGGATTCGCTTCCCTGCAGAGGCAATATCATTTGGTATTGGAGCACATTACCAACAAATTTGGATAACTTTGACTAAGTGGGATTGTGTTTCTTATATGAACAACAGTTACTATATAATAGCCTCTTGCATTCGATTATTGTTAAATGCAAGAAATTCAATGCCTTATATATAATGACAAAAGAAAGAAACAACTTTTTTTTCATCAAATGCTTAGGGTATACACTTTTGTTATCGAAGGTAAGAAAACCACTTCAAGTTTGTGATTTTCAGGATATAACTGAAAACTGGATCGAATTGTCAGCCATTCCTCAGAACTTAAGTTCTGCTGTTCTGCTATCCGAGGCTGATGTTTACCAATTTTATGCGTCTTTAACATCCAAGACAGGCATAAATATGTTCGATTATATGTATGCGAAAATTCGTGAGGAAACTCGAAAAACAAGTTTGGGGCGCGTTTCACCTTAAAACCTGCGTTTTAAAACTGTTTATATTTAAATACGATTACATACAATCTACAGCTTTCTTTTAATAAATTCACGGTGAATCGTTGAATCAGATGTGCTCAATAAATGAAAAAAGTCTCTCTAACTTCTTTGGCTTACAAGAAGTTCTGTGTTATCATATCTTTGTCATGCTGGAAATGCTATTTTAATGGTTAGTGTACGGACTACATCCAGTTGTTCTAATGTAGATGTTCAGACGTGGCGTGGTAACTGAAAGCAAACTTAGATCTCCAGCTATCCACTGGTCAGTTCTTATGCTGTCTTCAGTTTCAACTAGTCAGCTTGCTAAATCTGAGACGGGTCTCCAGTCTAGTTATGTAACGATGCGGTATGTCCAGTCTTCCGTTCGAAGCAACATGAATCAAATCCTATTCATCATAGGACAAAAATGAGAGAAAAAAATCCCGTTTCCCGTTTCTAAGAGGGCGAAAAATCCCATTGGAAAATGGGAGTAATGCTCTCTGTTGTTGCTGCTGCTGCTGCTGTTGTTGTTGTTTCTAGTGAGTTTTGTATACATTTGGTTACAACTGTTTTATTGAGGATTGATAATGAATTTGTTAATCTACCAAAGCAAAAAAAATCAACAGTTATAAATATTGTACATGAAAAAAAAAAAAGAAAACTGCCAAACAATACATTAACAGTTACTGGTGTACAGCCCCCCCCCCCCCCCCCCCCCCCCTGAAGACTATTGAGCATGTTACTTATATTGGTGTAAGCAAACATTGCACATACGTTTTTTATATTTATTTAACTACATATTACACTGAAATAAAGCAACACACGAATTCACTCATCTAGATATTAAATACATGTATAACACAAAAAATATTCGAAAAAATTCATGTCGCTCAGCTACATTTTGATGTCTTAAACTGTTCTGTTACTTAGAAAAATAGTTATTATGTTTACATTTTGTAAAATCAAAGAAAAAATCTATCGATTGTTTGGTTGTTGTTGTTTTCTACCATTTTAAAATGGGGGTTTTCTATCATGGGATTGTTCTCCCATTTTTTATGGCTGAAAATCCCATGAGATTTTATTTTAAAATTGCCATTTTGAGCGCAAATGAAGATTTTATGTGTCCTTACATATCATTTATGCAAACGAAAACAAAACATGACAAAATAAAAAAACTTAAAGAAATCCAATGATTTTTTTTCCAAATTCCATGGGAGCTCCCATGGGAACTAAAACATCCCATGGGATTTTCAAAACTCCCATGTGATTTTTTCGATTTCAAGTCACATTACAAAGTCATTTTAATAAATAGAACGATCAAAAGTGCCAATTATTTATCTGCTGCACCTATTCTATCATCATATAATCAATATTGCCGTTAGGACCAATATTTCTGGAAGCTGAGTTTGTGAATAAACCGGATTCTTAAAGATAAACCGGAACCTGTTATTTATGATTACAGATATCTTCAAGTGATAGCTGGTGGATACAAACTTAAGGAAGCGAAAACAGTACTTTCGAGGACGGTTCAATCGAGGGCAGTACAAAAAATTATAGTGGTAATGATAATGTTAACGTCTTGAGTTACTTGATTGTTTAGATGTATTATTCACTGTAAACCTCTGTACACATTACTTATTTGACGCTTTGATTTTGCGAGGTAGAAATTTCGCAATATATATTAAAAATAAGATATTTCCTTTTTTCGCGTACTGTATCTATAAATTCGCGACGTCGTTTTCGGATATACTTATTTTAAGATATATGGAAAATCATCATGAATTCGAGGTATTTATGAATTCATGAGGTAAGCGATTCGCAAATATTAGCGAAAATAAAACTAACACGAAAAAAACACAGTTTTACAGTATTTTAGAGCAAGAAGTACTGAACATGGAGTGGTGTGTTCTGCATAATTATTAGCATCAAATTAGAAATAAAATGGCCCAGACGCCGACATCATTTTAAAAATCATAGGATTAACCTACAAAATCCACTGACCAAAAGAGAAATAGTTCAAACACATTTTATATCCAAACTATTGTGGTCTGGTCTCCTTCATTCGTGCAGTCTCCTTCATCCGTTTATTTGTTTATTTCACGCGGTTACTTGGGAACACACTGAATAGAATGATCGTCGGTGTCCGTGTTCCATCCGGTTACTGGTCAGTTACACACAGGCACGATTCTCGCGCTCCATAAATGCGAAAAAAACAGGTAAACATCACTTTCATACAGTGTTTTTTCTAACTTTTCAAAATTTTTAGAGTCCAAATATATGAAATAGATTATTGTTTTATCAGAAATCGATTAAAATTTTATTAGAAACATCTTTTTCGGCAACAGAAGTTGATCCAAGATGGCGTCCACTTGATTCACGCGCTAAAATTCTTTTCATTTTTTTAATCGAGTGTAAGTTAATTGAGTCTTAATTGAACGTTCACACCACTGTTAAACATACCATTAGGGATCAATTACCTTGCCATTGCAGGAACATCCTCAAAAAGGACCAAGAAACGATTCAATTTATCAAATTTGTTAAAAAAAATATACAGTTCATATGTTCTTAAGTTGTATAATCTGAAACTAGTCTGTGCAGTCTTTCGGTGCCTACCAGAATGATTAACAACTTATTTGACCAGAACATTGTTCTATACAATAAACGATGCTATTTGATTGAAATATTTGTTTACATCGTCATTTTGAAAATCCCGCTGTTTACAATATACTATATTTAACACAAAAATACCATATATATCAACCAATCACAGTAAACAAGTTTTAATTTTCATCCAATCACGATGCACGAATGAAGGAGACATAGCGTTGTGCAAATGCACTTTACCCCTGGTGACTTTGGTTACAAATAAAAAGGTAAACGCTTAGAAATTTTAAACCTTTTTGTTTTTATTATTCAAGGACACATTCTTGTAGAATATGCATAGTTCAATTTAAAAAATTAGAAAAGATTAGTTGTTTTAATCGGCTTTCAAACGCGCGTGATGCACGAATGAATGCACACAAAGCATACATCAAGCAAAAATCAAATGTTGTCGTATGCCACTAAAAAGTTTACCTAAATAACGTAATGTGTATAAATTTATAAATTTAACACGACTTCAGAAGCCTAGTTGTTATGTTACTTTTCAAGACACAATCACAGTTTAAATGATTTCTTCTTATTACTTTGTTTTGACACTTGGGCAAGGTAAGGATAACATATTATGTCGGCACAAGCTTATGTTTCAACCCGAGATAGCAGAATTACACTACAGAATTTGAAATAATTGGAAATTGCTCGATTTTTGAGGTTTTATAATACATTATACGTGATCGTTTTATAGCTTAGTCTAAAAAGCCTCGTTTTATACTGATTTAGATGTCTCGTTTAACAATTTCAGTAAAAACGATCAGTCGTGTTGTATATGTATCCAATTTTTGTCAAAATGTTAAACATAATCTAATAAGTTTTGAGAAAATAAAAGATAACTGTATGTTTTTTTCCAAATGTCAAAATAAATGACCGAAGACTCTAAGACGTGCCTCAAACATTATTAAAAAAATACAACATTTGAATGAGATCAAATATCTTTAGATTGAAAATATATCCTCAATTTATTTTTTTCATAAACATGTAAAACGTGTATGTTTCAGCACAAGAAATACAAGATATACAATAAAGATACAGCGGCGTATAGTGACCGTGACATAGCACTTTTGAAATTGTCGGAACCGCTAGTCTACACAAGAAGGGTGCAGAAAATAACTCTAGCAGGTAAAAATCTTCAAAAGATAACCATATACAGTTTGATGATATTATCACTGATTTCATTATCTACGTGAATCATATTTGCATTCTTGTTTCGATAGAAATGATGCAAGAGTACATGGTTAGCTCGAAAGTAAGGAACATTACAAGCATGCGGATTAAGTTTAACTATAAATAACAATGAGGTAATGTATATATTTGTTTAAAATATGCATAATTCTTAAAATAGTTATATATTTAGATCTTGAGAGCCTTAAATATATTTGTTTTATTTTCAAACATTAAAATACATGTAAATGGCATTTAGAATTTTCATAAATATTTTGTTACATCAACAATTCGCTACTGCTACATCTGTTTATGTTAACTCTAATTACCTATTGTTACCTCTGTTCATCGTTGCCTACTTTACCTCCGTACTTTGTTACCTGTAATTACCTGTTGTAACCTAATTACATCTGTTCTTTGTTGTCTCTTATTACTTTTGTAAAAGCTCTCTCTGTTCAGTGTTACCTCTTATCATCAATTGGTATCTTTGTTCATTGTTACCTCTTATTATTTAGTATAATTTATTTTCATTGTTACCTCCATTTATATATTGTAACCTCTGTTCATTGTTACCTCTAATTAACAATAGTTACGAGACATCTGTTCTTCGTTACCTCCAATTATATATTTTAACATCTGGTCATTTTTACCTCAGGTTAACTTGTGTTCCCTCTGTTCAGAGTTACCTCTCATTACCTAATGTTACTGCTGTTCATTGTTACCTCTCATTACATATTGATATCTATGTTCATTGTAACCTCTAATTAACCATTGTTACCTATGTTCCATATAACTTTTTATTGTTATCTGTGTTCATTGTTCAAGACAAATAATCTTAGTCATAGGAAAAATAACTTCAGATAAAAAGAAGGAAATGAAGGTTCAGTCCAGGGGCAACTGTGTGGTTGTTGGATTGGGATATATTAACTGTAAGTCAGTCTTAATTTTCTTTCATTAGTTACACAATTTTCGAGAGAGGGAGATTTTTTAATCTACTTATTTCTTAAGACGAGACTATTACTCCAATGATTTCAAACATTTCGTTTATTATTCATGTGGGTATCGATTATGCACAGTGCAAACTAAATCGGATGTATTTTGAATATGACAAAATAAAAAAAAACTGAAAACGTGTATCTATCTCAATAACTTGATAATAAAATAAATAAAACAATATATAAATAAGATGCGATTTAAAAATGTTACTAATGAGATTCGAACCCAGTCTTGTCAACGTCGTTATTGAAAGAGTTGCTGTTTTTAGAACTAGGCCATCTAGCAGTTTAACCGTAATTTAAAAGTAATTGCTAACTTTTATTTGTGTTAACATTCTATTTTTAGACCAAAACAGCTCAGGCTTTCCTTAAGGCATTGATCCGTTTGTCATTGCTGTCACAGACAAAAGTCGCTCAAACGGCACAATGCAGTTCCATCAAACTGCTTAAGTGTGTTATTACTTTACATATGTTAAGAAAAGTTAGAACAGTAAAGAAATATAGTTAGACCAACAAATCGCTAAATTCTATTTGCAATCAAACACAAAACGAAGGAACACAGAACAACTATTTAAATGCCAACAGGAGTGAAATGATTCTGACAACAATATCTAAGGTTCTTGAAAAGAACTTTCAATCATAACCGATGAAGATAAAATGATAAATGATAAAAGAGGTAATTCTATTTTTTTATATATTTTATTTAGTAAATTATCCGTTTTCAGACGGTGATTATCCTTGTGCAACATCTCACGGGGTTTATATCTCACAGCTTGTTCGTTTTTCAAGAGCTTATGATGATGTTAAAAATGTTAAATATGCATATCAGGAATCGCCACAGTCACAAAACATAGCCTCCACACGCAGCGATGAAGAAGAGGAAGAAAGAGCTAGCATGTTAGTCAATTCAAATAAGACGCCACAAACAATTAACGACATAGGGAACTCTTGGGATTACCGCCTTGGAACGGTCAGTGGCAAAACAAATTGCCCCTGGGGGTTTAAACCAGGTTCTACGGTGCATTAACTTAACACTTGCCCCAACAGATTCAAATATCAACAAAAAAGTACAAGTAGTCTTTGTGAAATAACTCCAACTCATCCATCATTTTAACAACGTTGCAAGCAAATGCACACAAACTTAAAAAAACACGAGAAGCTAATAGGATCGATAGCCAAAAGGTAAGCATAGTGATTAACTGTTTATGGGTTAATCATCAGGACAGCAGAGCGCTGTAGAATATCATGTTGTAAACCTATCTTTTTGAACTTACAGATGATTTTTTGGAATAACCGAGAAAAATTAATATTGATTATTTAATTATTAATTAAGTTTATTAATTAAATCTCTATAAAATACTGGCTGATTAGAATGAATTTTAGATTTTAATGAAAGATTTCAATGAACGTAATCTTTACATAACAGATTTTTAAAAAAAAAACACGTTTATCGGTATAGCATATTAGGAAAGACCGTTTGCAAATTTTATTCAAAAATACAGATGCAGTTTAAAATCACTTTTGCAACTAGGTATTTCAAAGCCAGTGTCTTATGGAGATTGAATAAATAAACTTGAGAAAATAAAATGCAATGTCAATATACAAATGATAAAACTGTTGAATCGGCTATACCTTATTATTTCAAGAATACTGAAACACCCATCATTTGTTATAAATACAACAAACCAATTAGAAACACAATTTTCCACTTACAACAAAATTACCTCGGATTTACAGATTGTTGAGAATACACCAACATCATAAAATTCAATATTTTGCTATCAACCTGCCAGTCTTATCCTTACAAGGGATCTTTAGAATCCGCAATTTCCAAAGGTCCGAAATATAGAATTCCATCGGACATCGACTTTAATACCTGTCGTGCGGAAATTGCTTCTGAAGTCTCTAAACTATTTTGCAATAAATTGTCTAAACGAGAACGTGCGGAGCCTAAAGCTTTTTCAAACTGGAAATAATATTCGAAATAATTGACACTCGTATACTGTATAAGTGGTAATGTTCGCGAAGATGTAATGTTCGCGTATTTCGCGATTTGATTAAAATCGCGAAATTATCAGCCAGCGTAAATTAGAGCTTATGTACAAGCAAAATTTTACCCTTACACCGGACTATCGTAAAACAAAACATTATGATCACTGAACTTTATTACAAGACTACATAGTATACCTGTACAGATTAAAAGCCATGTAAACGTACAATTAATACCAAATATCAAAATTTATACACAATTGTACTAATTAAATTTGATAAACTAAACGACAATTCCTTTGAAAACTATTAACTGTTTATGTAATTTGAATATATGTACACCGGTAAGGATTGTATCCCGCATTGGTGAAATGCAGATATGCAAGTAAATCATGAGCCTTCATAAGCAAACGTGCATGTATTGGCTTAATGTTTATTGTACACAGGAAGTTGAAGATGAATATCATTTTGTTTTAATTTGTAGTTGTTTCAGTGATATCAGATCAAAGTATATTAAGAAATATTTCTACCGAAGACCCAATATGTTTAAGCTAATTGAACTTGTTAATAGTGGTAATAAGTCAGTTGTTGTTAACTTATGCAAATACTTGTTAGAGGCAAATAGTAGACGCAATTTGATTATTAATGATCTTGTATAATTTGTTTTCAATTGAAATATCACTGTTTAATTGCAAACCATAAATAATTATATACTTAAACAATTTTTCTTTTGAACCTTTCAGAATATTGTTAATTATGAACATTCTCCATACACACTTATGTAACTATGTAAACAATTACCAACATATACCATTATGTTAACGTGATCACACGCAAGTTATGTTTTTGTGATATACATTTTGTATGACGAGATGCTTTGATGCATAAGTCTGAAATAAAAGTTCTGTTCTGTTCTGTCTTAATGTTTATTGTTATTAGGGCAGTTCTCCAGCACATTATGTTTTAAACACCTCGAAAATGGCAAGCGCAGTTTGATCACACCTGCAGGTAAACAGGTAAAAACTGCGGTCAGATTTTACACTGGGTTATCGTTAATATTAGAGTAATCTGTTAAAAGGGCAAACAATTCATTGATGGTTGCTAATTGACTGTCGAATCAGATGTTCACAGTAAACTTTGTCATTTAACAATCCAAGTTTTGGGAGGACTACTTTCAGTTTCTACCATGGATTTTTTTGACAACCAAATAATTTAGAGTGAATTTAACGACGTGTAATTTTTACGAATTTCATGAAATCAATTTTTCGCGAACATTTCCGCACGCGAAACGCCGGCAAAACAGAAAACGCGAACTTTTACGCCAGCGAAATTATCCACTTATACAGTATGATTCTTCTATAAGAGATACACAGTTTTATAACCACCTCGACCTCGTTTTAACTTTCGTCATTTTAAAAAGTGTATTCAAGACTCACAACAGATTTTTTAACAACTGCTGATAAGGCTTCAGATAATATAATTATAGATATAATGTGACGTCTACACTATATTAATGTTCAAACTAAGAACTTAATAGCACTTATGCTTATAAACAGACTTCTTCATCTCGCCCCGGGCCTAGCCCCGGGATGAGCGCAACTCAATACTTATATATACTAGTAAACAGTACAATTTTGACCATCCCAAACGATGGTGTGCATATGGCGGTGGACTTGGAACCTTCAATGCGGTATTTTCAGATTAATACCATTCCATGTTCAGAGGCGTATGGTCCCCAGGTAAAAGAATGGGTTTGCCCTAAACGAGAAAACAATGGGCGGAACTAAACAGAATAGAATTTTGGAAGGGGATCTTAGAATATAAATCCTGCATATCACAGACAACGCCAAAGGCAAAATTTAAAAAGCAAGACGTATATCCTTGGGGGTGATTGAACAACATTCGAATCAATATTGGCTGGGAAATTGAAAACACCCATATCAAAACTGGCCGAAATATTAAAACAAAGGTAATTTTAGAAGTACTATTAACACAGTACATAGGTATCGTTCTCAACAACCTTCAAAGGACGTAATTGATAACAGCACTGATTGAATGTACAGGGAGACTTTTAACAGCCGCCACACGGCACAAACAACGTTACTGTGATATTGAAATAGATGAAAAGGTAATGGAGATTTAATTAACAAACTTAAGAAGATAAAGGCAATGTTAATTTCTCCGGTTATTCGTAAAAACCATCTGTAAATTTAAAAAGAAAGGTTACCAACATGATATTTTACAGCGCTCTGCAGGCCTGGTGGCCTGGTGATTAACCCGTCTAAAGTTGATTATTATGCTTACCTCTTTGGTTGCACGACGGTGGCAGGGGCTTAAGAGTTTATGAAGGTTTATGGGGAAATCTTTTCTTTAGGAATCTAGAAGCTTGATTCGTTTCTTTTATCCCTGTCATCGTGTTCTTGCTGATTTTACTCCAGGAGCTCTGGTTTCGGCAAGATCATTGAGTACCTGCCCTTTGGCTTTGCAATAATATAAGATTCTTATGTTTTATATGTTTTTGTGCTTTTGCATGCAACATTGTTGAACCGTTGGGTGGGTTGGAGTTATTTCACTAAGACAACTTGTGCTTTTTTAAGATATCATTTCCGCGCCCGACACTGTTTTACGGACGGATGTCAATAACGTATTAGAACGTACAGAACATTTTAAGCTCCCAAAACCCTGTTTATTTCGTTGGACACCCGTAACGTACAAATACGTTTGCTTTTTTCACGATTTTTATACTCGTAACGTAAATCTGCGTAAAAAAATAAAAAGTCTGTTGATAAGCGTTTGTTTGAATAAAGCATATTTGCTTTTGTTCGTAATAACTATTTTACCTTTTAATGAAAATCGGAATTGTCAACATGGTTAGAAACCCGATTAAATAACGTTAAAAACGTTACGGTCTTTTTTCTGTAAAAAATTGGTAAAATATGTATCTCAAGAATTGTTCGTTAAAATACCGAATTTCAACGCTCTGTTACGTAATGGCTGAAACATCGGAAAATTCGGGTTATCGCTGGAAGACTGTAACGGAAAATTCCGTAAATCAATTAATCTAACTAACTGTCATTTATTTTTATGTCATTGCAAAAAATGTCATTTGAAGTAATTACTTGTTAGATACAGCTATTGTTTAAAATAAAGAATAACTGTTTTGGAGCAATTTTGTTTATTTTGGAAATTGAAAGATGTAATTTACTGTAATTAATTTTATTTCTTAAAATTAGGCGGATTAAAATACTAATTTTCCTATCAGATTATCTTAGTCACATGTGTACTATATGGTATTTGAGAGAAAAATCAAGGTCGGGTTTTGAGAAGTCAAAATTTTGTCAAGTTTAATTACGTTATCGTCGTGGAAAGGATATGAGAACTTGTTGGGGCAATTGTCAGGTTGATGCCACCTAGAACCAGGTTTAAACCCCCCAGTGGCAAATTTTCAAACTACATGGCGGTAACTCCAAGGGTTCTCTTTTTCATTTATTGTTAGGGAGTCTTATTTGAATTTTACATAATAATAAACCCAGTGCTCTTTTTTTCTCTCTTATTTTCGCTGCGTGGGGAGGCTATGTTTTGTGAGTGTAAAGATTCCTGAAATGCAAATTCATTTTTTTTCAATAATGCAGAGATAAATCAACATCTTTATTTTTGTCATTCATTTTTGCGACCAGGAAATTAAAGGTTAAACACACTTTTACAAATTACTCACAGTGTATACATTTGTTAGACCAAAGGGCCTTAGATATTTTTGTCAGTAACAAATTACTCATAAAGACATTAAAATTGATGTTAAGTGTTGCTTCGGTTTTTGCGATTAATTGCAAATAGATTTTAGGTCATTAAATGTCTTTACTGATCTTATTTTTCTTAGCGTTTGTAAATTTAACTAATATTAAGAACATTGGTTTGTGCAACTTCATTTTGCCATTAGAGAGATTTTGATACTTTTAAAGTTACTCAAGGTATATACGCTTTTTGTTTAAAAAACAGAATGCATTTTATATTCCCATTTTATCATGTATTTTACAGATACCGAAAAGCTTTTGCCCTTGACAATTCAAGAACTTGCTGTAAATGTCGAGCCTTGGGAATTCTGTTCAAAAGTGACTGAAAATTTGTATGGGATTAAATTCACCAAATATCAGCTCTGTACGTGGAAACTTGGAGAAGGAGTTTGTAACGTAAGTTCTTAAAAGTTATGGTTGAAATGCAACTAACCGAAAAATCTGTTTAAACGAATATGAAAATTTCTCAGTAACATTTTGAAGACAATGAAAAGACTGAGTAAGGTTTAGAGGTTTTTTGGATGTTTAAAGAACGCAGCTGTCAAGGTTATTTTCCAACAATCTTAAGAATAATATAATATTTTTAAACCATATATGTGTAAACACTTAGACAAGCATAATATTTATGTGCCCGTGTACAATTGTTGTTTTAGGGAGACAGTGGCGGACCCATACTTTGCTTTGATGCTAAACATAGACCCATGCAAGTTGGAATAGTGTCATGGAAGGAGCCTTATTGCAAATTAGGATTCAGTGCTTATACAAAGGTAGCAGCACTGAATTCTTGGATTAACGCAAACAAAAAATAATGAGTTTAAATAGCATTGTATGTTTCTGCTTTCTTACAAAATGTATACTTTTAGTTATAGCGAGTGTCGGAATCATTTGTTAAGTGACGTTTCGGATTGTCCATCCAACTTGTTGCATTATATGCGAAATATGTACAAGTAACAACATCAGAAGGTCCAAATATATGAGCATCTTAAAGAAAACTTTTAGCCGTAAGTTATTAAATCGATATGCATAAACTAAAAGCCTGACTGCTTGTGGAATAAAATTATTTTCACATGCTTACGTCTTACTGTAAAACGCTTTGATTTAATGGCGTCAAATTTTTGCGATGACAAAAATCAGATATTTTCTTTATGTGTGTGAAGTTGGCAATGCAATCGTAGATCGCCGTTCGACATTCAATGCATAGCTGTGCAATCGACATACAGCTCTGCATTGGCAGACTATCCGCCAATGTACAGCTGTGAGATCGACATCCAGCTCTGCATTCAATGTTAAGCTCTGGGTTGGTCATTCAGCTCGGCATTCAAAAAGGTAAGTCACTCAATGTTTAGCTGTGGGTTCGACATTCAGCTATGCATTCGCCAATGTACAGCTCTGAGTTCGACATTCAGCTCTGCATTCAAAACGGGAGGTCCTTCAATGTTTAGCTCTGGGTTGGTCATTCAGCTCGGCATTCAAAAAGGTAAGTCCCTCAATGTTTAGCTGTGGGTTCGACATTCAGCTATGCATTCGCCAATGTACAGCTCTGAGTTCGACATTCAGCTCTGCATTCAAAACGGAAGGTCCCTCAATGTTTAGCTGTGGGTTGGACATTCAGATCTGCATTCGCCAATGTACAGCTGTGGGTTCGACATTCAGCTATGCATTCGCCAATGTAGAGCTGTGAGTTCGACATTCAGCTCTGCATTCAAAACAAGAGTTCCCTCAATGCTTAGCTGTTCGTTGGACATTCAGATCTGCATTCACCAATGTACAGCTGTGGGTTCGTCATTCAGCTCTGCATTCATAACGGGAGGTATCTCAATGTTTAGCTGTGGGTTGGACATTCAGATCTGCATTCACCAATGTACAGCTGTGAGTTCGACATTCAGCTATGCATTCGCCAATGTAGAGCTGTGAGTTCGACATTCAGCTATGCATTCGCCAATGTACAGCTGTGAGTTCGACATTGAGCTCGGCATTCAAAAAGGTAAGTGCCTAAATGTTTAGCTGTGGGTTCGACATTCAGCTATGCATTCGCCAATGTACAGCTCTGAGTTCGACATTCAGCTATGCATTCGCCAATGTACAGCTGTGAGTTCGACATTGAGCTCGGCATTCAAAAAGGTAAGTCCCTCAATGTTTAGCTGTGGGTTCGACATTTAGCTATGCATTCGCCAATGTACAGCTCTGAGTTCGACATTCAGCTCTGCATTCAAAACGGGAGGTCCCTCAATGTTTAGCTGTGGGTTGGACATTCAGATCTGCATTCGCCAATGTACAGCTGTGGGTTCGATATTCAGCTATGCATTCGCCAATGTAGAGCTGTTGGTTCGACATTCAGCTCTGCATTTAAAACAGGAGTTAACTCAATGTTTAGCTGTGGGTTGGACATTCAGATCTGCATTCACTAATGTACAGCTGTGAGTTCGACATTCAGCTATGCATTCGCCAATGTAGAGCTGTGAGTTCGACATTCAGCTATGCATTCGCCAATGTACAGCTGTGAGTTCGACATTGAAGCTCGGCATTCAAAAAGGTAAGTCCCTCAATGTTTAGCTGTGGGTTCGACATTCAGCTATGCATTCGCCAATGTATAGCTGTTGGTTCGACATTCAGCTCTGCATTCAAAACAGGAGTTAACTCAATGTTTAGCTGTGGGTTGGACATTCAGATCTGCATTCACTAATGTACAGCTGTGAGTTCGACATTCAGCTCTGCATTCAAAACGGGAGGTATCTCAATGTTTAGCTGTGGGTTGGACATTCAGATCTGCATTCACCAATGTACAGCTGTGAGTTCGACATTCAGCTATGCATTCGCCAATGTAGAGCTGTGGGTTCGACATTCAGCTATGCATTCGCCAATGTACAGCAGTGAGTTCGACATTGAGCTCGGCATTCAAAAAGTTAAGTCCCTCAATGTTTAGCTGTGGGTTCGACATTCAGCTATGCATTCGCCAATGTACAGCTCAGAGTTCGACATTCAGCTATGCATTCAAAACAGGATTTCCCTCAATGTTTAGCTGTGGGTTCGACATTCAGATCTGCATTCACCAATGTACAGCTGTGGGTTCGTCATTCAGCTCTGCATTCAAAACGGGAGGTATCTCAATGTTTAGCTGTGGGTTGGACATTCAGATCTGCATTCACCAATGTACAGCTGTGAGTTCGACATTCAGCTATGCATTCGCCAATGTAGAGCTGTGAGTTCGACATTCAGCTATGCATTCGCCAATGTACAGCTGTGAGTTCGACATTGAGCTCGGCATTCAAAAAGGTAAGTGCCTAAATGTTTAGCTGTGGGTTCGACATTCAGCTATGCATTCGCCAATGTACAGCTCTGAGTTCGACATTCAGCTATGCATTCGCCAATGTACAGCTGTGAGTTCGACATTAAGCTCGGCATTCAAAAAGGTAAGTCCCTCAATGTTTAGCTGTGGGTTCGACATTCAGCTATGCATTCGCCAATGTACAGCTCTGAGTTCGACATTCAGCTCTGCATTCAAAACGGGAGGTCCCTCAATGTTTAGCTGTGGGTTGGACATTCAGATCTGCATTCGCCAATGTACAGCTGTGGGTTCGACATTCAGCTATGCATTCGCCAATGTAGAGCTGTTGGTTCGACATTCAGCTCTGCATTCAAAACAGGAGTTAACTCAATGTTTAGCTGTGGGTTGGACATTCAGATCTGCATTCACTAATGTACAGCTGTGAGTTCGACATTCAGCTATGCATTCGCCAATGTAGAGCTGTGAGTTCGACATTCAGCTATGCATTCGCCAATGTACAGCTGTGAGTTCGACATTGAGCTCGGCATTCAAAAAGGTAAGTCCCTCAATGTTTAGCTGTGGGTTCGACATTCAGCTATGCATTCGCCAATGTAGAGCTGTTGGTTCGACATTCAGCTCTGCATTCAAAACAGGAGTTAACTCAATGTTTAGCTGTGGGTTGGACATTCAGATCTGCATTCACTAATGTACAGCTGTGAGTTCGACATTCAGCTCTGCATTCAAAACGGGAGGTATCTCAATGTTTAGCTGTGGGTTGGACATTCAGATCTGCATTCACCAATGTACAGCTGTGAGTTCGACATTCAGCTATGCATTCGCCAATGTAGAGCTGTGAGTTCGACATTCAGCTATGCATTCGCCAATGTACAGCAGTGAGTTCGACATTGAGCTCGGCATTCAAAAAGTTAAGTCCCTCAATGTTTAGCTGTGGGTTCGACATTCAGCTATGCATTCGCCAATGTACAGCTCTGAGTTCGACATTCAGCTATGCATTCAAAACAGGATTTCCCTCAATGTTTAGCTGTGGGTTCGACATTCAGATCTGCATTCACCAATGTACAGCTGTGGGTTCGTCATTCAGCTCTGCATTCAAAACGGGAGGTATCTCAATGTTTAGCTGTGGGTTGGACATTCAGATCTGCATTCACCAATGTACAGCTGTGAGTTCGACATTCAGCTATGCATTCGCCAATGTGGAGCTGTGAGTTCGACATTCAGCTATGCATTCGCCAATGTACAGCTGTGAGTTCGACATTGAGCTCGGCATTCAAAAAGGTAAGTCCCTCAATGTTTAGCTGTGGGTTCGACATTCAGCTATGCATTCGCCAATGTGCAGCTCTGAGTTCGACATTCAGCTCTGCATTCAAAACGGGAGGTCCCTCAATGTTTAGCTGTGGGTTGGACATTCAGATCTGCATTCGCCAATGTACAGCTGTGGGTTCGACATTCAGCTATGCATTCGCCAATGTAGAGCTGTGAGTTCGACATTCAGCTCTGCATTCAAAACAAGAGTTCCCTCAATGCTTAGCTGTTCGTTGGACATTCAGATCTGCATTCACCAATGTACAGCTGTGGGTTCGTCATTCAGCTCTGCATTCATAACGGGAGGTATCTCAATGTTTAGCTGTGGGTTGGACATTCAGATCTGCATTCACCAATGTACAGCTGTGAGTTCGACATTCAGCTATGCATTCGCCAATGTAGAGCTGTGAGTTCGACATTCAGCTATGCATTCGCCAATGTACAGCTGTGAGTTCGACATTGAGCTCGGCATTCAAAAAGGTAAGTGCCTCAATGTTTAGCTGTGGGTTCGACATTCAGCTATGCATTCGCCAATGTACAGCTCTGAGTTCGACATTCAGCTATGCATTCGCCAATGTACAGCTGTGAGTTCGACATTGAGCTCGGCATTCAAAAAGGTAAGTCCCTCAATGTTTAGCTGTGGGTTCGACATTCAGCTATGCATTCGCCAATGTACAGCTCTGAGTTCGACATTCAGCTCTGCATTCAAAACGGGAGGTCCCTCAATGTTTAGCTGTGGGTTGGACATTCAGATCTGCATTCGCCAATGTACAGCTGTGGGTTCGACATTCAGCTATGCATTCGCCAATGTAGAGCTGTGGGTTCGACATTCAGCTCTGCATTCAAAACAGGAGTTAACTCAATGTTTAGCTGTGGGTTGGACATTCAGATCTGCATTCACTAATGTACAGCTGTGAGTTCGACATTCAGCTCTGCATTCAAAACGGGAGGTATCTCAATGTTTAGCTGTGGGTTGGACATTCAGATCTGCATTCACCAATGTACAGCTGTGAGTTCGACATTCAGCTATGCATTCGCCAATGTAGAGCTGTGAGTTCGACATTCAGCTATGCATTCGCCAATGTACAGCTGTGAGTTCGACATTGAGCTCGGCATTCAAAAAGGTAAGTCCCTCAATGTTTAGCTGTGGGTTCGACATTCAGCTATGCATTCGCCAATGTGCAGCTCTGAGTTCGACATTCAGCTCTGCATTCAAAACGGGAGGTCCCTCAATGTTTAGCTGTGGGTTGGACATTCAGATCTGCATTCGCCAATGTACAGCTCTGAGTTCGACATTCAGCTCTGCATTCAAAACGGGAGGTCCCTCAATGTTTAGCTGTGGGTTGGACGTTCAGATCTGCATTCGCCAATGTACAGCTGTGGGTTCGACATTCAGCTATGCATTCGCCAATGTAGAGCTGTGAGTTCGACATTCAAGCTCTGCATTCAAAACAGGATTTCCCTCAATGTTTAGCTGTGGGTTGGACATTCAGATCTGCATTCACCAATGTACAGCTGTGGGTTCGTCATTCAGCTCTGCATTCAAAACGGGAGGTATCTCAATGTTTAGCTGTGGGTTGGACATTCAGATCTGCATTCACCAATGTACAGCTGTGAGTTCGACATTCAGCTATGCATTCGCCAATGTAGAGCTGTGAGTTCGACATTCAGCTATGCATTCGCCAATGTACAGCTGTGAGTTCGACATTGAGCTCGGCATTCAAAAAGGTAAGTCCCTCAATGTTTAGCTGTGGGTTCGACATTCAGCTATGCATTCGCCAATGTGCAGCTCTGAGTTCGACATTCAGCTCTGCATTCAAAACGGGAGGTCCCTCAATGTTTAGCTGTGGGTTGGACATTCAGATCTGCATTCGCCAATGTACAGCTGTGGGTTCGACATTCAGCTATGCATTCGCTCAATGTAGAGCTGTGAGTTCGACATTCAGCTCTGCATTCAAAAAGGAGTCCCTCAATGTTTAGCTGTGGGTTGGACATTCAGCTATGCATTCGCCAATGTGCAGCTCTGAGTTCGACATTCAGCTCTGCATTCAAAACGGGAGGTCCCTCAATGTTTAGCTGTGGGTTGGACATTCAGATCTGCATTCGCCAATGTACAGCTGTGAGTTCGACATTCAACTATGCATTCGCCAATGTGGAGCTGTGAGTTCGACATTCAGCTATGCATTCGCCAATGTACAGCTGTGAGTTCGACATTGAGCTCGGCATTCAAAAAGGTAAGTCCCTCAATGTTTAGCTGTGGGTTCGACATTCAGCTATGCATTCGCCAATGTGCAGCTCTGAGTTCGACATTCAGCTCTGCATTCAAAACGGGAGGTCCCTCAATGTTTAGCTGTGGGTTGGACATTCAGATCTGCATTCGCCAATGTACAGCTGTGGGTTCGACATTCAGCTATGCATTCGCCAATGTAGAGCTGTGAGTTCGACATTCAGCTCTGCATTCAAAACAAGAGTTCCCTCAATGCTTAGCTGTTCGTTGGACATTCAGATCTGCATTCACCAATGTACAGCTGTGGGTTCGTCATTCAGCTCTGCATTCATAACGGGAGGTATCTCAATGTTTAGCTGTGGGTTGGACATTCAGATCTGCATTCACCAATGTACAGCTGTGAGTTCGACATTCAGCTATGCATTCGCCAATGTAGAGCTGTGAGTTCGACATTCAGCTATGCATTCGCCAATGTACAGCTGTGAGTTCGACATTGAGCTCGGCATTCAAAAAGGTAAGTGCCTCAATGTTTAGCTGTGGGTTCGACATTCAGCTATGCATTCGCCAATGTACAGCTCTGAGTTCGACATTCAGCTATGCATTCGCCAATGTACAGCTGTGAGTTCGACATTGAGCTCGGCATTCAAAAAGGTAAGTTCCTCAATGTTTAGCTGTGGGTTCGACATTCAGCTATGCATTCGCCAATGTACAGCTCTGAGTTCGACATTCAGCTCTGCATTCAAAACCGGAGGTCCCTCAATGTTTAGCTGTGGGTTGGACATTCAGATCTGCATTCGTCAATGTACAGCTGTGGGTTCGACATTCAGCTATGCATTCGCCAATGTAGAGCTGTGGGTTCGACATTCAGCTCTGCATTCAAAACAGGAGTTAACTCAATGTTTAGCTGTGGGTTGGACATTCAGATCTGCATTCACTAATGTACAGCTGTGAGTTCGACATTCAGCTCTGCATTCAAAACGGGAGGTATCTCAATGTTTAGCTGTGGGTTGGACATTCAGATCTGCATTCACCAATGTACAGCTGTGAGTTCGACATTCAGCTATGCATTCGCCAATGTACAGCTCTGAGTTCGACATTCAGCTATGCATTCGCCAATGTACAGCTGTGAGTTCGACATTGAGCTCGGCATTCAAAAAGGTAAGTCCCTCAATGTTTAGCTGTGGGTTCGACATTCAGCTATGCATTCGCCAATGTGCAGCTCTGAGTTCGACATTCAGCTCTGCATTCAAAACGGGAGGTCCCTCGATGTTTAGCTGTGGGTTGGACATTCAGATCTGCATTCGCCAATGTACAGCTCTGAGTTCGACATTCAGCTCTGCATTCAAAACGGGAGGTCCCTCAATGTTTAGCTGTGGGTTGGACGTTCAGATCTGCATTCGCCAATGTACAGCTGTGGGTTCGACATTCAGCTATGCATTCGCCAATGTAGAGCTGTGAGTTCGACATTCAACTCTGCATTCAAAACAGGATTTCCCTCAATGTTTAGCTGTGGGTTGGACATTCAGATCTGCATTCACCAATGTACAGCTGTGGGTTCGTCATTCAGCTCTGCATTCAAAACGGGAGGTATCTCAATGTTTAGCTGTGGGTTGGACATTCAGATCTGCATTCACCAATGTACAGCTGTGAGTTCGACATTCAGCTATGCATTCGCCAATGTAGAGCTGTGAGTTCGACATTCAGCTATGCATTCGCCAATGTACAGCTGTGAGTTCGACATTGAGCTCGGCATTCAAAAAGGTAAGTCCCTCAATGTTTAGCTGTGGGTTCGACATTCAGCTATGCATTCGCCAATGTGCAGCTCTGAGTTCGACATTCAGCTCTGCATTCAAAACGGGAGGTCCCTCAATGTTTAGCTGTGGGTTGGACATTCAGATCTGCATTCGCCAATGTACAGCTGTGGGTTCGACATTCAGCTATGCATTCGCCAATGTAGAGCTGTGAGTTCGACATTCAGCTCTGCATTCAAAACAAGAGTTCCCTCAATGCTTAGCTGTTCGTTGGACATTCAGATCTGCATTCACCAATGTACAGCTGTGGGTTCGTCATTCAGCTCTGCATTCATAACGGGAGGTATCACAATGTTTAGCTGTGGGTTGGACATTCAGATCTGCATTCACCAATGTACAGCTGTGAGTTCGACATTCAGCTATGCATTCGCCAATGTAGAGCTGTGAGTTCGACATTCAGCTATGCATTCGCCAATGTAGAGCTGTGAGTTCGACATTCAGCTCTGCATTCAAAACAAGAGTTCCCTCAATGCTTAGGTGTTCGTTGGACATTCAGATCTGCATTCACCAATGTACAGCTGTGGGTTCGTCATTCAGCTCTGCATTCATAACGGGAGGTATCTCAATGTTTAGCTGTGGGTTGGACATTCAGATCTGCATTCACCAATGTACAGCTGTGAGTTCGACATTCAGCTATGCATTCGCCAATGTAGAGCTGTGAGTTCGACATTCAGCTATGCATTCGCCAATGTACAGCTGTTAGTTCGACATTGAGCTCGGCATTCAAAAAGGTAAGTGCCTCAATGTTTGGCTGTGGGTTCGACATTCAGCTATGCATTCGCCAATGTACAGCTCTGAGTTCGACATTCAGCTATGCATTCGCCAATGTACAGCTGTGAGTTCGACATTGAGCTCGGCATTCAAAAAGGTAAGTCCCTCAATGTTTAGCTGTGGGTTCGACATTCAGCTATGCATTCGCCAATGTACAGCTCTGAGTTCGACATTCAGCTCTGCATTCAAAACGGGAGGTCCCTCAATGTTTAGCTGTGGGTTGGACATTCAGATCTGCATTCGCCAATGTACAGCTGTGGGTTCGACATTCAGCTATGCATTTGCCAATGTAGAGCTGTGGGTTCGACATTCAGCTCTGCATTCAAAACAGGAGTTAACTCAATGTTTAGCTGTGGGTTGGACATTCAGATCTGCATTCACTAATTCACTAATGTACAGCTGTGAGTTCGACATTCAGCTCTGCATTGAAAACGGGAGGTATCTTCAATGTTAAGCTGTGGGTTGGACATTCACATCTGCATTCACCAATGTACAGCTGTGGGTTCGACATTCAGCTATGCATTCGCCAATGTACAGCTCTGAGTTCGACATTCAGCTCTGCATTCCAAACGGGAGGTCCCTCAATGTTTAGCTGTGGGTTGGACATTCAGATCTGCATTCGCCAATGTACAGCTGTGGGTTGGACATTCAGCTATGCATTCGCCAATGTACAGCAGTGAGTTCGACATGCAGCTCTGCATTGAAAACGGGAGGTCCCTCAATCTTTATCAGTGGGTTCGACATTTAGATCGGCTTTCAAAAAGTTTAGTTCTTCAATGTTACTTTGGTATTTAAAGACATGTTAAAATTCTTCAATGTTTTGCCATGCGTTGGACACTTACCCCTGCATTCAGCAATGTACAGCTATGCCATTCTCCAATATACGATATTCTGGTTATTCTTCTTGTATAAAATGTTGAAAAATGAAAAATGCAAATAAGGATTTTCTACACTCACAGAAGACAGCTCAGATTCCCGTTTTACACAAATCGCCGCGTTCTTGTTTTGCACTATTTATTGATGCTGAAGTTATTCTTCCGATACGTCGAGTTTTAAAAGAAGATGCTAAAAAAAATAACCACTTAATTTAAAACAGTTTCACCCGGTGGTCCTATTAATAAGAACTTATGTTTTCAAATATAAAGTTACAAATAATAAAACGTTACATTTTAGATCAATCAGTTTTATTTTTTCAAATCTTTTTGCGTTTTGAATCGTAACAATTTTGCATTAAAGTGCCAGCATTTATATATTTGTAAGACATTTTAAAATGCATAGCTGAACACGCTTCAAAAGCTATGTATAGATTTTTTCCGTTTTTAACAATTACGAATTTAATATCACAGAGAAATGTAAACTATTTGATATCTTAGTCTCATCTGTTCTTAATTATTCATCGTATGTATGGGGTTTAAATGAAGGAAAAGATACTGAAATAGTCCACACAAAATTTTTAAGAAACGTTTTATTTGTTAATAAGCCTACAAATCTCTCAGCATTATACGGAGAACTAGGAAGGGTACCTTTAATCATCATAAGAAAAATACATATGATTCGATATTGGATAAAATTTCTAAATCTTGACAATAAAAAGTTTAAAGTATTTATATAATTTAGGGAAGCGTTGTTTTGGCCTCCTCTTGTTTGATTTCCTTTTGGTATAAAACGTACAAATAAGTCGCTTTTGTATCCGTATACGCTGAAAATAAATCGACTTTTTTTTCTTCAATGACGATAACTTCGACATTTTAAACGCAAAAGTCAGTTTGTTTGTGGCGAATTTCTCTCATCTTTGTTGGTGAAGGATTTAATCACATTTTTCGCACATTGTTTTGTGCCAAGTTTTTTTTTATAGTATAGCAGTTTTGGCGATGCAATTTTCTACGACAGATGTGTAACAGCCTTTTCAAAAGATTTTCTTTTATTTTTTTCGATAAAAAAGACCCATCCGGTAGTTCGGACTCGTTTTAAAATTTTTTGACCAACTAAACGTGATTTTCGTATTAATCGATTTTGAGGTTTAAATTAATTTTTAATTTAAGTTTTAGTGGTTTAATAAGTGAGCCACGTCATACAAATGCAATCATTAAAATTTTCGTTTTCACGTTTGTTTACGTAAATATTTAATGACGTAGGAGAGTAACGTCCACGTTCAACGCAAGCAACGTTATTCATTTAGAAAAAAAAATCATTTTAATTTTTCGTATAATGATAACATATGCAAAAAAATAAGCATCTCTTTTGCATTTACGAAAATTAACCTTAGGATGTTTTATAACAAATTTAAAGTTGTTCCAGTGTAGAGCATTTTGAATTGCTAGGTCTTCAGTCGTGAAACGTTTCATAGTATTAAATGTTGGTGTTATTTTTAAGATTATCGGTGTCGATGAACATGTGGATAACCAAATCGACTATTAAAAAATTCATTTCGATTGCAAAAGGGTCATAATGCATAAATAGCGTATGCCAACGTTGATGACGTAAAATGTAAAACAAATGCACGGTTTTCAAATAATTATTATTGTTTGTTCATATTTAACATAATGTGAAACTTTCTTTCAATTATATTTTTACTTTGAGATATCCAACATTGAAAAGTGTGCACTAAGAAACTTTGACAAGTGTATATTCAATGAGTCAAAATATTTTTCATTAACATAATTCATTTTATCCCAAACATATATTGTGTCAAAAAGAGTTGCGTACTTATTAGCAAACAATAACTTCGTGTAAATCATCACTCTATTTTTTTTCTCAATTATTTCAATATATTTATTCAATAACACAATTAAGTATTCTAAACACAAATATCTGTTTATTTTTCCGCAAAACTATTTATTCATTGTTAAATATAGTCATTCAATAGATTCACTTTTTTATTGTATCCTTTAAAATAAATTGTTAAATAAATTGCCTCATAGAAAAATTGCGTTTTTACTTGTGTAGGTGTGGCGCAGTGAGGTACAGTATGCGGTTATCCTAAAAACAAGTCACCTTAACCATGGTGGCTATACCAGGTGTCTTTTTGGATATCGTGCACACACAAAATCACTCGCTTCAGGTAGGCTTTGGCATATTTCTCAGTAATTTCTGGAGCGAATTCGATCAGATAAAGAGCACCGTACTTCTATTAAATAGCATTTTCGTGGACATTTAATATCCCTTATCGATCAGCTGCCTTTTTCTCATACATTGAATGAGAAATTCAGACTTTCAATCAAAATTTGTCTTTGAATGTTTGAGAAAACGGTGGCTGATTAATAATGGAGGTGAAATGTTGATGAAAATGCTTTTAAACAGGAGTACGATGCTCTTTATTTGCTCCAGAAACTACTGAGAAATAAGCAAAAAGCATACCTGAAGCGAGTGATTTTGTGTGTGCACGACATCCACAAAGTCACGTGGTATAGCCACTATGTAAATAAATACCAATGGATTCATGGCTGCTGTGCACACTTTCTCAAATATTGTCACGAGTAGATAAAATATTTCGACATAACGATCTATGTGTTTTTTTTTGTTTTTTTTTTGGGGGGGGGGGGTTGTTTTTGGCTAAAACCAGATCCCTTTCAATCGGCCATGACTTGCATGGGGCCGCCGCTGATATTATTTTGAAGTCAACGAAAAAAACCTTCCTCACAAATAATTTAAAGAACATTTTTTTTAACTGTAAAATAATATATCAAAACTATTGAATGATTATATTTCACAATTAATAAATGTTTTTTCTTCTGACAAAAACATATTGTTATTAGCAAAATATTTTTGCTGTTGAATGCATATATTAAAATTATTAAAAACATTTCTGTCATCTTCCACTGGCGTTTGACCAGCCGCCCCACACACAGCCAACCCTTACTAATACGCCCTTTTGCAAAAATGGTGTCAAGTAACTAATATTAGTCCATTCTATCAATATTCGAAAATATACCGTCAAAATCGTACTCTAAAAATAGATTTCTATGTATATAATTGAATAATGGTCAGGAACGGCTCCAGACCCTATCCACGTTCGAGAGAATGTTTTTCCTACAATACGGCGGGTTCCAACGTGACAGCTGTTTAGGGTCTGATCTAACAGTGAATGTCAAAAAGCTCGAAATACTCGTGATTTTCAACAGGCAACGGCCTCCGAAAAGCAGGTTATTTCTTTATAGATTCTTCTCCCCAGAAGAATGCAGATCTGAATGTCCAACGAACAGCTAAGCATTTAGGGAACTCCTGTTTTGAATGCAGAGCTGAATGTCGAACTCGCAGCTCTACATTGGCGAATGCATAGCTGAATGTCGAACCCACAGCTGTACATTGGCGAATGCAGATCTGAATGTCCAACCCACAGTTAAACATTGAGGGACCTCCCGTTTTGAATGCAAAGCTGAATGTCGAACTCAGAGCTGCACATTGGCGAATGCATAGCTGAATGTCGAACCCACAGCTAAACATTGAGGGACTTACCTTTTTGAATGCCGAGCTCAATGTCGAACTCACAGCTGTACATTGGCGAATGCATAGCTGAATGTCGAACTCACAGCTCTACATTGGCGAATGCATAGCTGAATGTCGAACCCACAGCTAAACATTGAGTCACTTACCTTTTTGAATGCCGAGCTCAATGTCGAACTGACAGCTGTACATTTGCGAATGCATAGCTGAATGTCGAACTCACAGCTCTACATTGGCGAATGCATAGCTGAATGTCGAACTCACAGCTGTACATTGGTGAATGCAGATCTGAATGTCCAACCCACAGCTAAACATTGGGTTAACCCCTGTTTTGAATACAGAGCTGAATGTCGAACCCACAGCTCTACATTGGCGAATGCATAGCTGAATGTCGAACCCACAGCTGTACATTGGCGAATGCAGATGTGAATGTCCAACCCACAGCTAAACATTGAGGGACCTCCCGTTTTGAATGCAGAGCTGAATGTCAAACTCAGAGCTGTACATTGGCGAATGCATAGCTGAATGTCGAACCCACAGCTAAACATTGAGGCACTTATCTTTTTGAATGCCGAGCTCAATGTCGACCTCACAGCTGTACATTGGCGAATGCATAGCTGAATGTCGAACTCAGAGCTGTACATTGACGAATGCATAGCTAAATGTCGAACCCACAGCTAAACATTAAGGCACTTACCTTTTTGAATACCGAGCTAAATGTCGAACTCACAGCTGTACATTGGCGAATGCATAGCTGAATGTCGAACTCACAGCTCTACATTGGCGAATGCATAGCTGAATGTCGAACTCACAGCTGTACATTGGTGAATGCAGATCTGAATGTCCAACACACAGCTAAACATTGAGATACCTCCCGTTATGAATGCAGAGCTGAATGACGAACACACAGCTGTACATTGGTGAATGCAGATCTGAATGTCCAACGAACAGTTAAGCATTGAGGAAACTCCTGTTTTGAATGCAGAGCTGAATGTCGAACTCTCAGCTCTACATTGGCGAATGCATAGCTGAATGTCGAACCCACAGCTAAACATTGAGGCACTTACCTTTTTGAATGCCGAGCTCAATGTCGAACTAACAGCTGTACATTGGCGAATGCATAGCTGAATGTCGAACTCACAGCTCTACATTGGCGAATGCATAGCTGAATGTCGAACTCACAGCTGTACATTGGTGAATGCAGATCTGAATGTCCAACCCACAGCTAAACATCGAGATACCTCCCGTTATGAATGCAGAGCTGAATGACGAACCCACAGCTGTACATTGGCGAATGAAGATCTGAATGTCCAACCCACAGCTAAACATTGAGGTACCTCCCGTTTTGAATGCAGAGCTGAATGTCGAACTCAGAGCTGCACATTGGCGAATGCATAGCTGAATGTCGAACCCACAGCTAAACATTGAGGGACTTACCTTTTTGAATGCCGAGCTCAATGTCGAACTCACAGCTGTACATTGGCGAATGCATAGCTGAATGTCGAAATCACAGCTCTACATTGGCGAATGCATAGCTGAATGTCGAACCCACAGCTAAACATTGAGGCACTTACCCTTTTGAATGCCGAGCTCAATGTCGAACTAACAGCTGTACATTGGCGAATGCATAGCTGAATGTCGAACTCACAGCTCTTCATTGGCGAATGCATATCTGAATGTCGATCTCACAGCTGTACATTGGTGAATGCAGATCTGAATGTCAAACCCACAGCTAAACATCGAGATACCTCCCGTTTTGAATGCAGAGCTGAATGGCGAACCCACAGCTGTACATTGGTGAATGCAGATCTGAATGTCCAACCCACAGCTAAACATTGAGGGAAATCCTGTTTTGAATGCAGAGTTGAATGTCGAACTCACAGTTCTACATTGGCGAATGCATAGCTGAATGTCGAACCCACAGCTGTACATTGGCGAATGCAGATCTGAACGTCCAACCCACAGCTAAACATTGAGGGACCTCTCGTTTTGAATGCAGAGCTGAATGTCGTAATCAGAGCTCTACATTGGCAAATGCAGAGCTGAATGTCGAACCCACAGCTAAACATTGAGGGACTTACCTTTTTGAATGCCGAGCTCAATGTCGACCTCACAGCTGTACATTGGCGAATGCATAGCTAAATGTCGAACTCAGAGATGTACATTGGCGAATGCATAGCTGAATGTCGAACTCACAGCTGTACATTTGTGAATGCAGATCTGAATGTCCAACCCACAGCTAAACATTGAGATACCTCCCGTTTTGAATGCAGAGCTGAATGTCGTACTCACAGCTGTACATTAGTGAATGCAGATCTGAATGTCCAACCCACAGCTAAACATTGAGTTAACCCCTGTTTTGAATGCAGAGCTGAATGTCGAACCCACAGCTCTACATTGGCGAATGCATAGCTGAATGTCGAACCCACAGCTGTACATTGGCGAATGCAGATCTGAATGTCCAACCCACAGCTAAACATTGAGGGACCTCCCGTTTTGAATGCAGAGCTGAATGTCGAACTCAGAGCTGTACATTGGCGAATGCATAGCTGAATGTCGAACCCACAGCTAAACATTGAGTTACTCACCTTTTTGAATGCCGAGCTCAATGTCGAACTCACAGCTGTACATTGGCGAATGCATAGCTGAATGTCGAACTCACAGCTCTACATTGGCGAATGCATAGCTGAATGTCGAACCCACAGCTAAACATTGAGGCACTTACCTTTTTGAATGCCGAGCTCAATGTCGAACTCACAGCTGTACATTGGCGAATGCATAGCTGAATGTTGAACTCAGAGCTGTACATTGACGAATGCATAGCTGAATGTCGAACCCACAGCTAAACATTGAGGCACTTACCTTTTTGAATGCCGAGCTCAATGTCGAACTCACAGCTGTACATTGGCGAATGCATGGCTGAATGTCGAACTCACAGCTGTACATTGGCGAATGCATAGCTGAATGTCGGACTCAGAGCTGTACATTGGCGAATGCATAGCTGAATGTCGAACCCACAGCTAAACATTGAGGCACTTACCTTTTTGAATGCCGAGCTCAATGTCGAACTTACAGCTGTACATTGGCGAATGCATAGCTGAATGTCGAACTCACAGCTCTACATTGGCGAATGCATAGCTGAATGTCGAACTCACAGCTGTATATTGGTGAATGCAGATCTGAATGTCCAACCCACAGCTAAACATTGAGATACCTCCCGTTATGAATGCAGAGCTGAATGACGAACCCACATCTGTATATTGGTGAATGCAGATCTGAATGTCCAACGAACAGCTAAGCATTGAGGGAACTCTTGTTTTGAATGCAGCGCTGAATGTCGAACTCACAGCTCTACATTGGCGAATGCATAGCTGAATGCCGAACCCACAGCTGTACATTGGCGAATGCAGATCTGAATGTCCAACCCACAGCTAAACATTGAGTTAACTCCTGTTTTGAATGCAGAGCTGAATGTCGAACCCACAGCTCTACATTGGCGAATGCATAGCTGAATGTCGAACCCACAGCTGTACATTGGCGAATGCAGATCTGAATGTCCAACCCACAGCTAAACATTGAGGGACCTCCCGTTTTGAATGCAGAGCTGAATGTCGAATTCAGAGCTGTACATTGACGAATGCATAGCTGAATGTCGAAACCACAGCTAAACATTGAGGGAAATACCTTTTTGAATGCCGAGCTCAATGTCGAACTCACAGCTGTACATTGGCGAATGCATTGCTGAATGTCGAAATCACAGCTCTACATTGGCGAATGCATAGCTGAATGTCGAACCCACAGCTAAACATTGAGGCACTTACCTTTTTGAATGCCGAGCTCAATGTCGAACTTACAGCTGTACATTGGCGAATGCATAGCTGAATGTCGAACTCGCAGCTCTACATTGGCGAATGCATAGCTGAATGTCGAACTCACAGCTGTATATTGGTGAATGCAGATCTGAATGTCCAACCCACAGCTAAACAATGAGATACCTCCCGTTATGAATGCAGAGCTGAATGACGAACCCACATCTGTACATTGGTGAATGCAGATCTGAATGTCCAACGAACAGCTAAGCATTAAGGGAACTCTTCTTTTGAATGCAGAGCTGAATGTCGAACTCACAGCTCTACATTGGCGAGTGCATAGCTGAATGCCGAACCCACAGCTGTACATTGGCGAATGCAGATCTGAATGTCCAACCCACAGCTAAACATTGAGGGACCTCCAGTTTTGAATGCAGAGCTGAATGTCGAACTCAGAGCTGTACATTGGCGAATGCATAGCTGAATGTCGAACCCACAGCTAAACATTGAGGGACTTACCTTTTTGAATGCCGAGCTCAATGTCGAAATCACAGCTGTACATTGGCGAATGCATAGCTGAATGTCGAACTCAGAGCTGTACATTGGCGAATGCATAGCTGAATGTCGAACCCACAGCTAAACATTGAGGCACTTACCTTTTTGAATGCCGAGCTCAATGTCGAACTCACAGCTGTAAATTGGCGAATGCATAGCTGAATGTTGAACTCACAGCTCTACATTGGCGAATGCATAGCTGAATGTCGAACTCACAGCTGTACATTGGTGAATGCAGATCTGAATGTCCAACCCACAGCTAAACATTGAGATACCTCCCGTTATGAATGCAGAGCTGAATGACGAACCCACAGCTGTACATTGGTGAATGCAGATCTGAATGTCCAACGAACAGCTAAGCATTGAGGGAACTCTTGTTTTGAATGCAGAGCTGAATGTCGAACTCACAGCTCTACATTGGCGAATGCATAGCTGAATGTCGAAACCACAGCTGTACATTGGCGAATGCAGAGCTGAATGTCCAACCCACAGCTAAACATTGAGGGACCTCCCGTTTTGAATGCAGAGCTGAATGTCGAACTCAGAGCTGTACATTGGCGAATGCATAGCTGAATGTCGAACCCACAGCTAAACATTGAGTGACTTACCTTTTTGAATGCCGAGCTGAATGACCAACCCAGAGCTAAACATTGAAGGAACTCCCGTTTTGAATGCAGAGCTGAATGTCGAACACAGAGCTGTACATTGGCGAATGCATAGCTGAATGTCGAACCCACAGCTAAACGTTGAGTGACTTACCTTTTTGAATGACGAGCTGAATGACCAACCCAGAGCTAAACATTGAATGCAGAGCTGGATGTCGATCTCACAGCTGTACATTGGCGGATAGTCTGCCAATGCAGAGCTGTATGTCGATTGCACAGCTATGCATTGAATGTCGAACGGCGATCTACGATTGCATTGCCAACTTCACACACATATTTTCTTTATTCGCGTATCTATAAATTCACGACGTCGTTTTCGGATATACTAGTACTTATTTTCGGATATATGGAAAATCAGTATATATTCGCGGTATTTATGAATTCGCGAGGTAAGCGATTCGCAAATATTAGCTAAAATTAAACTAACTTGAATAAAACCAGTTTTCAGTTTTACCCATTCTTATAATTTTTATTAGTTTGCGTTGTTACCTTTTTTGTGGTCTTATATTGTAAATGAAGCTAGTGGCTTATTTAATTAACCCTAGATACAATGTAACCCTATTTTAAATTTCTCCGGGAGACATATTTTACCATGACAACTTTGTTGAGCAAGTTTGTTGATAACTGGTAGAAAAATTGCAAAATTAAAATGAGAGTTATTTACCATTCACGAAGGCAGGTACATTTATGACTTCCCAATGTTCATCGAAATATGATTGTTGACAATAAAATTAAAAAAAAAAGTGTTCGTGTTGAATTAGTATAAGTTCAAGCCATTAAATAGACGAATAGACTAAACTGTTTCCCTATAACACAAAGACCCATAAATAAGTATTGGTTAACGTAAAATGAAACGGTCATGGGTTAGATTAAATTGAAAAGGTCCATAGTTATGAAAATAGTTTGAACCCCATAGTCACGATAGTCACGATCAACAGGGCTGAAGGTTATAAAGCTGCGATTGGAAACCTGTCTCAAATTTCAAGCATCTGATTAACTGAAGTGGCGACCAGTCAATCAGATGCTTGAGATTTGAGACTAGTTTCCATGGTCAGTTTTATAACCTTGGGCACAGAGCGCCATATTTTAAATAGCGCACTGTGTTTTCATTTCCGGTTACGATGAAAGCATTGCGAGTAGTATTCAAGAGAAGAGATCATATGAACAACTTTTGAAACATGGACAAATATAAAAAATGTGACACAGAATGTATCTGACAAAGTATTTGTGAATTTAATTGAATTTTTAAGTTTATTTCCATTAATATTTCTCTGTATGTACAAAACATAAACAAGAGAACATGATATATACATTGTACAATGCTGTTACTTTAAAGCAGGCAAACAAAGTTAAACGGCTGATGTTTGATTTACTGAAACATGAAGAAGACGTGTACCAGCAAAGGACATTAATATAAATAATCTTATCTCTGGTAGACGTAATTTATTATTTTATTCAGGACGTGTAGAAATAATGACGATGTTTAAGCACCAGCGAATCGGATGAATATGTTACATTCACACGAATGCTCAAAGAGGTACCATAGAACTTTCCACAGTCGATGCTTTTTTGTACAGTGAGCAAAAAAGCGATACTTTCAATATTCAGTATTCATTACCAACATTCATAAAGTGTAGTTTTATTTGGGTCAGCAGATCTCGTCAAACTTAAAGTTGGCGAGCGTTAGAAGACAGTAAACAATAGTTTAGGATGTTGATGCATTTTTTATTTTCACTTAAGCTTTATGTTGATCATATCTTTTGTTTTTGTTTGAACGATTTTCTCTGAAACTATTACAGAAATTTGTATTTATATGAATCTATCATCAAAGAAATTGTCGCTATGCCACTGTTCTGACTATTCTTCACAACTATGTCTCTACTTTAAAGGCTGGTTTTGCATTACTTGCAGTATATTCTAGTAGATCGCCCTTACAAAGAAATGATAGTGCTTTTGTTGTCTACCGTACTGTACCTGTCAAGGTAATGTTTTTGTTTAGTATCCCAAGACCGAGTCCAGATTCATTATATTGCATGTGTATGGGGAAGCAGACATTGGGGTCAGGGGTATCCCCGGAAATCTTTTAGAAGTTAAACTCAATTTGGATTGCAACTGCGACGAGTCCAACCGTTCACTATTGATCCCATGAAGAGAACGCATGGATAGATGCGGTTTTGAGAGGGAATAGGGGAATCAAAATAAAAAATAATTTGTATTTCGTTGAAAATGCATATATTCAAGGGCAAGTTTTTAATATTATGGCGTTTGAATTTTTATAACATAAAGTAAATAGTTAAAGTTTATATGATAACAATACAGATGCACGTACGGAATGGTTACCAAGTTTCTATTTTAAAACAATCGTTTAAGTTTTTTTCTTAATATAGATGAAAATGTCACTTTGACGAAAAATATAAATATATTGCAGGCTCGGTTTCATTGAGCCTGTTAAAGACTTTAAAGCATTTCAAAAATATAAAATACTGCATCGTAATTAGTGCTCCAACTTGGATATCAAAAGAACAGAGAAATAGACAGATCTCAAAAACAAGCTCAAAACTAGGCTTTTTTATGCAAATCTTTGAGAAAATGCATTGTATATAAATGTCCCTCTGAATGAGTAATTGCGAATAAAATATAAAATGTAATGTTCATAACTAATGAATAGATGGGTAGTCATCACACCATTTTAAACTCTCGCAGCTCGGGTTTTAACATTCCAATTGTACGCTCGGGAAATGCAAAATTATTAGGTTGATTAGCTGATAACAACTTCATTAATTTTGTAATTATGGATTGAAATGATTTTTAACATACTTGACTAACGAAGTACTTGTCAATATTAGACACCAAAACTGAGGAAACGCGTCGCCACTTATCCTATAAATTGATATAAGACAAGTTCTATAAACAAAATCATTTTTGATGAACGTGTAATCATAAAGTGAAATTAACCTCCTGTGGTCATCCTAGTCGTTAATCTCTGTCGTCCGTAGCTATTTGAGCGTATTGATGACTGTCTTTTAGTGTACCGCCGCCACATTGACTACGCTTTTTTTTTTTGATATTAGATAAAAATATTGCCCATGCTGATCTCTTATGTTTACTTTAAACAATGGTCATGTCACATTCGCTAAGCATCCAATAACTTTTGAGATTATTCACCGAATTTGCACTTGAAATCGCAAACAAATTGCAAAATCGCTGACCTGTTGGGTTTACTTTAAACAATGGTCACCTCACATTCGCTAAACTTCCGTTAACTTCTGACACATAACAACATAACATTTGCACTGGAAATCTCAAGAAAGCAAAATCTCTCTTTAAAAGACAATATTTTTACAATTAAGCAAAGTTCTGAGCATTCTTTTCGTCCTAAGTGCGTGTTTAAAACATCTCCTCTTTTGCTATAAGCCTCTTCTATTTCACGACCGTATGTTTGGTAATTTATACCACAAGAAAGAAACATTTTAATGTTAACACATGGGTAGAAGTTTTCATGAATTTTCAAAGTCAACGCATGGACACGAGTTGGTTTTTTTTAACCCGCATTATTTCATCTAACATGGCAAACACTGAAATTAACATTATTAAAACAAACAAACAAAAAAAAGGAAAATGTGCGAGAACCAGCAATATAACATGTTGAAGTTCAGAATTCTAAGGCCTAAAAAAATTAGGTTTGTTTCTGGTTACATCCTTGAAAAAACAATGGGTCGGTAGGTCGGCTTTCTTTTTTAATTTTTTTTTAGGGGAAGGAACCAAAGTCCAGGTATATACCATATTGTGTGTTAGTAAGTACATCAAAGATTAAAATTGTTAAATTTGTACAGTAGACTCCGGGAAATCGAATACACAAATTGTCAGCCAAAAATATTCTATTGCCCGGAGTGTTCGATTCGCCGGTAATCGTATTCATCATTAAATCTGCATATATTTGTTGATAAGATCGTGTTCTGGACAATACACGCATCATTTATAATTGATTAACAGACCCTTCTGTCATGTACTGCTACAAAATCAAAGTTTCAAATTATATTATGACACCGCGTAACGTGAATGTAAAATAAGTATTAAAACAAAGACATATATATTACCTATATATGTCTTTGATTAAAACACTAACCAATGCGAACATATTCCATAATAAATTACATCCCAATTTTATCTCAAGTACCATATTTCAGTATTATTGCATCATCAACCAATTTAACTTAGCTAAAAATGACAAATGTCACGTACACACTTCTTGTAGATCAAAGGATTTCAAAGCAGAGCCGATAAAACAACACAGTCTTGATATGAGCCGACAATTTCCTTTGAAGTTGCATTTCATTGACGGTTGGTATCAATGTTTACCTCCATACTGACTGTCAATCAAATTCAGTCTCCGTATGAAATTAACAAGGAAGTCGGATCTAAGAAATGTACATTAATCTACGAGTATTTTTAAAACATTTTTGAGAAAATTTCTTTTTGTTTGTTTTTGAATTGTGCGGATTATGTGATAATTAAAAAAGAGACAATGGAATTTGAACGTGGATTTTTGTAAGTACATGTACCAATAACGTCTAGATAACGGATGGGCCTAGATTCCTGTGTATTTGTAACAGATTTTAACGCCTGATTAAATAAGCTGTTTAAAAGAGGTGACAGGTTACAGTTTGTTTGCCAGGAAATGTATCTATCTTTTAGAGGTATCTTTTAAGTTATTGAAGTGTAGAAAATGGAAAACTCACTGCTTTTTATATTTTAATTCCATTGAAACTAATAAACCAGTGTTTCAACTTAAAGTTGAATTGTTTTGCTTAACATGTAATAAAAATAATTATTCTTTTAATTACCATTAGATGTGTAATGCCGTAATGTTGTTTAATGCGTGGATATTGTTGATTTGTTCATGGCTATTTTTTGTAAAGAAAAATATGTTGGATATACTTACCTTAATACCTACCACTTTTTGCAACCACTGTGCCTCACTTTCAACTCGTATTAAGTCGTTTTTAGCTTTACATTCGTGATATTGTTGCAATTAAAACATAATCAAATATATACATATCCCGTCAAAGATGGTAAAAGTTCTATCACTACCACCAAAGCAGGGTTAATAATTTGATCAGTGCTGTTTCTTTCACTCATTTTACGATACAGATATCAGTACATAATTGTTCACTCATAAAGCCATTATTAAACGAGTGTGCATTTACGCCGTATTACGTATGCAGTTCGAACAGAAATCTTAATCTATTTGCTTCCTTAATTCTTCAATGAAGTCGTCGGTGGATCAAAAAGTATATTTTTACTGGCTCGCCGAACGTTGACATCCATGATTGTTTACTTCGGCGAATTCATGGAATTAGCAACGTTGACCCGAAAGCACACGCAACGGGGTTTACATATGTTACATGGATAAAAATCCCGCGTTTAACAGTTAAAATAGCACCGGAGAAGAAAGTGAAAGTAAATTTTCAAAAATTGAAACGGTGGTGGCTGTTATTTTGCACCTGACATTGTGTCCGCAAATAACAGAATTTTTCGTCGGTCAAAATCCCGGTCGGCTTTTCATACAATTGTTTGGGAGGGCTGAAAAAAGTTACGGTCGGCGCTATTTAGAGACGGTCGGTCAGGTAACCAGAAACAAACCTATTTCTTTTTTAGGCCTAATGAAATTGTTGAAGATTAGAATAGTAAGCATAATATTTTTGAGTCCCTGTCAGGCTGCTCGTCCCCCACCCTAGGACATTGACAAAATTTTGTTGTTGAACGTAACTCTAGATTTTGGAATACAATTACAGCCATGTGTTTTTGGTTAAAAGTGTTTGCTAATGACCGACTAGCTTTTTGTAAACGTTTCCCGCCAAAGTCGAATATTCGTTAGTCTCTAAGAAAAACATAAACGATGTCTTGCTTTTGACCAACAAAATCAATATAACAGATCGAATCTATTTCAGATATGGGGTCATCGTGAACAGTTGTTTGATTCAAATAAAGTATCAACTTATAAGCAAATAATAGTTTGCTGTGAAGGTTTGCATCACGTGACATTCTATAAAAAGACGCATAACATTATTTCTATAATCTGTAGAAAATAAAACAACACTCGTATGTTTATATAATTGAACATGTCGTTCGTTATAGATCAACTCAATTTCTTATTTGATGTTACTACAAAGTCCAAATACTGTTTCATCAACATTTAGAAGACTTTTCTTGCGAATTGGGGGAACGGAATAGCATGCTCAAGCTTTAGACGGGCGGCTTTGTCTAAAGTGACCACGTCCGGTGCCGCTGTTAACCGGTGTTACCCTTTGGTCCATAATAATAGTCGGTCATCAGGATGACCGACAATAAGTTAAGTATACAAGAAACACGAGTATCTACATCAATGTCTTTTTCAGGTAAACTACTTTTCTACATGTTTCATGCTATGAAACATCACCCTGTACACTATCCTTTTACAAGAGCAGGTGGCATAGGCTAAACTATCCGTTCCGTCTGGTACGTGATATCACTGTTAACCGATGTTAAGGCTAAAGAGCTCCAGTTTGGTCGATTATAATATGTCGGTCAACAGGATGACCGACAATAATTAATGGCAGCGTGAAAATTTTACCACTGGAATATCAGATTTGTCGGTATTTGTCGGTATTCTAAATACACAACCTGTTTGCCTTCTAGAGGTTGTAACAATGTTAAAGATTTCGATGAACACAAGCTTTGCTTAACAGGTATATATTTAAAACAGGGATGTTGGTATCACAAATATAGGAAACTTTAAAATTGAATTGATTCATCTGAAACATCCGTAAATTTATCAAGAAAATCAACCAGCAGGATACTTTTTTCAGCGTTCTGTATGCTTGATGATTAACCCATCTACAATTTATTGCTTCGTTGACTTCTTTGTTTTCATCAAGATGTTAAAGAGTGTATGAAGGTTTCAAGTAGAATCTTCAAAACGAACATAGAAGCTCGAACAGTTTCCTGGCAATGTGTTTCTTGGCCTCAAGATCATAAAACCAAGTTTGGAGACCAGTCTAAAATCTGAAGCATCTCTTTGGCTGAAATGGCGACCAGTCTTAATTCTTAAGATTTAATTTTATGACCTTGGGCAAAGAAACTCTATTCTCAGTAAGGTCATAATTATTATAGTATTTACCAATTTTTATGTCTGTGTGCTTTTTGCATGCAACTGTGTTGGGAGGTTGTGTTTGCTGATTGTCACAATGGCTGTTTTACTCGTATATAAGATTTGTGAATAAAACTGTAAGATGAACAGTACTGATGTGGTTTGGTAATTCCGTTAAAATATGTTGGCTATTTTATGCGATTTGCAGCCGAAAATGTACGAAAACGATTAAATATACTCATAAATCTGCATTAAAATGCCATTCTTCTATTACATAAATATGCTTGAGCCAATCTAACATGGCTAAACAATAACAAAAATGAATACAACCAACATTTTAAAATACTGATATACACTTTCTGAAATAAAAAAGTTACATTCATGGATAAAAGAATTGTTTAAAAAAAGCGTTGCTATTTTTTTAAATTATGATAACATACGTCTGTGCCAATATACTTAAATTTTAGCTACTCGCAATAAGTTTTCAAAACATGAAATTGCCTCGCTGCGCAACCCGACTCGCCCAGGAAAAACATCTTTATTCTTTATTTTGTGGAAACCTGTGTCCGTTTGTCAGATGTCAGATCGCTTTATGTTGGACCTCACGTATGTTTCCACTCATTCTAATACACTATGTACAAATAAATTGCAAAGACAACACATCATGCTAGCGTTACGCTTCAATACACAAACTGACCACTAGTCACCCTGATGTATACGTAACGCGATAGACAATAATTTCACGCTATTAGGCCTAAAATAAAATATTGTTTGTTTCCCCATCCACGACCGACCCGAAAAAATTTTAACGCCGAAACCTAAATAATATTCTTTTTTATTTGATACTTTAACCTGGAGACGAAAAATGCATTTACTTGCAACCATTTTCATCACGAATCCGGATGACTTGGTCTTTTGCTTTCTACAATTATAATCATTTAAACTTGGTACATATTCAAAGTTTTATAGTTTTGTAATTCTCCTTTGGAGTTATTCTATATGTGGATCATTCTTCAAAAAACTTTCAAATAAAAAATATTTTCACCTACCTGCCTACCACTACTTCATCTGCCTGGGTCGGGATGGGGAAACAAAGAATATTTTAAGTCTGGCCTTACTATCGAAACGCGTGAAATATTTATTGAATATCCCAGCCAGGAGACCTTTGGATAGTGTTCAATTTCGTGTTTCATACGTTTTAGTGCTTTTCTTTTGTGTCTTCTATCACATCTATTCGTATTCTGTACTCTCCTATCAAACTTGTATTAATTAAAATAATTAGTTAGCTGAAATATATTGTTAATCCTTATTGTTTTGATATTTGAGTTGCTTTTAACCCTAAGCTACTTGGCTTAAGGAAGTTATATGACTTTCATATCTGCCAATGAACTGCAAAATGTCACTGTAATCTGACAGGTAAAAACTTTTGATTTTTTAGAAGCTTTAGCTGTCGTTCTTCAGGTTACATATTACATTTCTGTTATAATATGAAATATACGATGCAAATTACAACAGAATATTGATATGTTTGGGGCGCGTAACGTAAAATGGTGTCTTCGGTGTTCGGACATATATTGAACATTTGAGTTGTTACTACACATGTATTTGGAAAGAACTTAAATGTAACTATTATTTTCTCATAATATTTTAGAAAATTTATATCACATTTTGAAAAAAAATTACATAAGTAAGTAATGCCGTCAACTGTATGACGTCATTTCAAAAATTTACGTCTCCTGTCAGAAGATACATTTTCCGTGACGCGCCCCATTAATGTGAGAGAATGCAGACGGTGGTGTGTCATCAATCTGAATAGGTTGATTCAAGATACCACCATTCCTGTCTTTGTTTGTCGACATTATATCTTTTGAGACAATATTTATCAACATAACTAACTTATTTATTTGAATAATCCAAAAACGGTTTACGGCTTCTTGCTGGAGTCATCGTCAATTTGTAACATATCAGATTTCAAAAAGAAATTCGAAAAATTCGCCAATTGTCGCGTTCCCCTTTAATAACGTCATAACATATTATGTCTAGTAGCAGGGTCATTTCTTGTAGCGCGGTAAGTATTGGAGACACCATTGTTTCACAGCATATAAGTAATTGACGCCGTTGCGTTCGTATCCAAACTGTAGTTACACATTTTGTAAAATTATTGATTATGACGTTTTTTTTCTTTGAGAAATGAAGCGTCGCATTAGGTTCTAGATGTGTTTTGCCATGACTGTTTTCAGCACATTTGTTGTCACAATTTAGATATGATTCGATGCTGAGATATCGTCTTTAGGCGGAAGAGTTTCTGCAACAGGCTTTTTGGTGTGGTGGCGATTTCTAACGAATCTTAGAATACAGAGCCCTGTTTGTGCAAGATATAACAGAAAACCCAGCCACGCACCGGCCTGTAAAATAAAAAAATAAGGTATCTAGTCGTTAATTAAAGGGATACTCATCTCTTCAGAAATACTGAATAAAAATCATTGTTAACCGCGTATACACACCATCATTAAAGCTGGATGGATCCCAGTTGTACTGTTTATTGGGGTAAATATTAAGTTGCGCTCAACAAAATATGGGCTGGAGGTTATAAAGCTGAGTTTGGAAACCAGTCTCAAATCTCAAGCATCTGATTGGCTGAAATGGCGACTGGTCGCCATTTCAGCCAATCAGATGCTTGAGATTTGAGACTGGTTTCCATGCTCAGCTTTATAACCTTGGACACTGGTCAGTATTATGCATCTTTTCATAACTGCCAATGAACAGGGTCAATCAAACCAAGCCTGCAATATTTTCATATTTGTCGTGTTCGATGGCTTTCAAAGTTGCCTTTCCATCTATTTATTATTTTATTTACATTAAACAATCTGGCTTTCAAGATGATTATTGATTAGGGGTTATTTTAGTTTTAGCATTATTGTCGTTTAAAGTAAAATAAATAAACACATTTGTTATATTTATATCACATTAATTTTAGATGGTTTACATACCAGTGACTACTTGGGTGTAATAGTGGTTGGCCTCTTTGAGCAAACATTGTGCGTTTGGTTTCAAATCAATTTCACTAAAGTCAGATCTATGAAAATGTTAGATCTGATGATGGTCCGCAGACACCGTACATGTAAATAAGCTATAGCGGTTTTTCCCCGATTACTATTTTTAGAAATTGTCAAACACAGGAAGCATGATTTATAATGCTCGCAAAATATGTGAAGATGTCATTACATCAAAAATGAATACAATAATACATAGTAAAAGTGTAGATCTAGGTCAGCCGGTACAATCATGCCGTCTTCACTGCACTGTCCGCATTTTTATTTATAAGGCTATTTATGACCAAATAGCGAACAATGCAGATTCTGATCGGTACAAAATTAATGTTCCTGCTGTCCTGAATCTACACCGGTTGCATATGCGATAACATGCGTATATATGCAGTAAACGGTGTACTTACCTGGGCTATTTTATAGCGAGAAACATACGGTCCAGTATTTGAATTGTTATATGTCCCTATTTGATCGCAACTGCAAGAAAATAAAAACACGATCAGATTCTGAAGAAAATCCAATAATACATAGCGTAAACTAAACACTTCGTCATGTAGAAACATTCAAACCGAACAACATGAGAAATAAAACAATAATTTTAAACAAGAAATATCTTTAAAAAAGATAAACCGCGTTGATGGAAAAGATTTATATATACATTTATATAAGAAAGAAGAAATACAGAGAGGCAAAGCAGACAGAGTTTAGTTATTTTATTTTATTTGTTATAGCTGTTGACGAACCCTCCCTGCCTTCTTAGTATGACTTAATGATTAAGCGACCGAATCATGACAACTCATAAATTTATTGAAAGTGTCTTTCAAAAAAATGTTGAAGCTGTTGCAACAACTTCATACAGTGATAACAAGTCGATTAAAGAAGCAAAACATTCAGTTTATATAAAATACCTCGTGTAGAGTGAGAGTTCAAGATGAATAAATGTCCTTGAAATTTAAAAAATATAAATAATAACAGCCTTTTACATGAGCGAAATCTACCAAATTTTACGTATATTAAGTTTAAAAAAAAGTGTCCGTCCTGAGTATTGAACCCAGGGCATCCGCTTGAGAGGCGAGAGTGTTAGCCACTACACTACAACGTGCATATCTTACGAACTTGAAATTAACAATCAGTATCAAAGGAACTAGAAAGGAACCAGTAAGAACTAGGAATATCTACACTTCTCTTTGGTTTTACACTGTGTATTGTATGCAAGTGACACCCAAGAATATTCCACATAATATTGTATTTAAGCCATCAATATTGACTTAACTGGTTACTTAAATCGTAAATATGTTTTTCCTCCAATACAACACCCACTAACAACCAATCTAATTAATCTATTTGATTTTTCCGCTGCGTAATAATAAAATCCCACTAGATACCTCTCCAGCCTGCTATATGCCTCTCTGGTGTAAATAGCTACCAATCGAAATAGTTTATTTCATTTTCCCTCTGCATAATAAGAGAATACGAGTATTATTTACAACATTTCATTGGTCGAAAAACTAGGTCAAAAGTGAGCTTAGACAGCTAACGCCGAAAAACCTACGTTGTTTTCTTCATAACTTATTTCACTAGAATATTTCGGCGTTAGCTGTCTAAGCTCACTTTTGACCTAGTTTTTCGACCAATGAAATGTTGTAAATAATACTCGTATTCTATTATTATGCAGAGGGAAAATGAAATAAACTATTTCGATTGGTAGCTATTTACATCAGAGAGGCATCTAGCAGGGTGGAGAGGTATCTAGTGGGATTTTTATTATTATGCAGCGGAAAAATCAAATAGATTATTTCGATTGGTTGTTAGTGGGTGTTGTATTGGAGAAAAACATATTTACGATTTAAATAACCAGTTAAGTCAATATTGATGGCTTAAATACAATTTTATATGGAATATCCTTGAGTGTCAGGTAAAAACTTGCGTACAGTACACACTGTAAAACGAAAATGATTTGTTTGTTTGTTTGGGGTTTAACGCCTGGTTTCAACACCTTTCTGGTTATATCCCGGCGGTCAGTCCACCTAACCGGTGTTCCTGGGTCTCTAACCTGTACTTTCCAATTTCTCCGCAAGCGACTGACTGCTTCCTCACTTGAATCAGAGGTGAGGGACAAATGACTCTCAGACGCAATGTCCGAGTTCAATTGTCACGGAGAAATTTTCCCGCCTCGGCTGGGGATCGAACTCACGACCCCTGGATTGACAGTCCGATGCTCTATCCACTGAGCTAGCCGGGCGGGCCAAAACGAAAATGAAGAGTAGATCAAACTTTATGTAATACATTGCTTCTTTAATCGACTTGTTATCACTGTATGAAATTGTTGCAACAGCTTCAACATTTTTTGAAAGACACTTTCAATGAATTTATAAGTTGTCATGATTATGTCGCTTAATCTCTTGGTCATACTAAGAAAGCAGGGAGGGTTCGTCAAAAGCTAAAACAAGTAAAATAAACTAACTAAACTGTGTCTGCTTCGCCACTCTGTATTTCTTTCTTTCTTATATACATGTGTATATAAATCTTTTCCATCAACGCCGTTTATCTTTCTTAAAGATATTTCTTGCTTATGCTCTTTGCGAGGTAGTAACCTTAAGCCGTATGACCAGAAACGTTGTTTTGTTTCACTGAACTTTCCCTTACAATAATTTTTTGAATGTAATTAATTTGTCGCCATACTGTATTAACGGTATGTCTCCGCAGTGTTTTAATGTTACGTGTACCAGTTTTGTATAAAGGTGACGAATAAGTCTATGACGAGTAAAGCATACATTAGTATTGCGCGAAAATAAAAATAAAACAACAAATAACCAAAATATATAAAACTCTGACTAGTCGTAAAAAGATACGGTATACTGGTTTGCTTTAATGGAAATGAAAATATGTTTGTCAAGACCTGATCATAAACCATAGCAATAACTTGATTAATGAAAACTAATGATTCATATGCGTGCACAAAGCTTACTATTGATCCGCCAGATTCACATATGAACAAGCATGAAAAAGTTGCCATGGTCAATCGACTCCGACACATTTTCTTTTTTCGGCAATATTGTCGGCATTGCTGCATGCAAAACATGCAAACAAAAAAGACAAACTTTGCTCATGGCATTGTCAAGCAAAGATGAAGGTAATATGTAGCATTAAGTGTATTTAGAGCACTTTGAGTTAAATCAAGAAGAACACGATCACTTGCTTCCGTACATATAGTATGTTATCAGTAAAATAACCCGTAACCGATGGCATGCAGTGATGGTAACGTATATCAGGGCTATCCGATCAATCATTTCTGGGCTTGTCCCGGCTACCTCAGTTGGTTGCGGCGCCGGAACAGCAGGGCTTGGCGCTGTCGCCGTGACAGTGAGGGTTCCCTCTCTTCTAGAGACACTATAACTCTCTTGTTCCAATATTTTGTATACGTTAATAAGTAACCGTCATATCACTCTATAATATATTTTTAATTTACATTTTTATGAATATAATATTTTGTTATCTTCAATTCATACCTTGGATAGTATTTTTCTATGCCATCACAAAACTGCCTAAATCCCACGGAAATCATACATGCAATAACTAGAGTTAACACACACAATGTGGCATTCAGGGGAATTAAAGGTAGTACGAACATCTTTGGCCTGCAATTGAAAAACATACGTGTACATGAACTGACGAAATTATGCGTTAGAGTTTTATCAATTAAGGAAAGCTTGTTGTTTATTTATTATAATTATTATGAATGAATGAAAATGAAACGTTTTCAGGAATAAAACACAAAATTCAAACATTGCAGACTCGGTTTGAATGAGCCTGTATATAGGCAGTAATGAAAATGCATGTTACTGCCTACGCTGCCTTACCTTGGGTTGAGCATCACAAGTTATCATTATATTTGTTGGTCCAAGAAACTCCAAATCAGTATTTTCAAATTAATACCATGTCATGAATAGCGACGTATAATCCTCAGATAAACAAGAAAATGCCGCAGTGCGAAGAAACCAGGTTTTCTTCTTAAAGGCCCAATAAACTTGTCTAACAGGATATCTTTGATTAACCTAAACATTTTAGATTTCACTTGTATGCATATAACAGAAAAATAAACCTTGCAATAAGAAAAGGGTATTATCTTATTGATTTGCAGCATGTTTTGCGGATCGTTTATCTTGTTTACAAGACATACAGCGAATCTTTCCGAACTGATGTTCGGCAACTCTCGGCAGGCGACGGTCGCTAATTATGCAGAAGTGCATAAATTGATTCCCCACTAAAAGCCGTTACCGGGATGGGTCGTATAACATTTACATCTTTCTTGTTTACCTTGTAATGAAGATAAAACTTAAAGCATCTCTTTTTCCGTTTCTATTGAACATTCCATGATTTTGCGTTTACAACTGTTATGTGAATGACGTCATTGCGTTCTGCGTTCTTACGGCCCACGTACGGAAAAACCGATAACTTTTCGCCGAGTGATTGTAAACATTACATAGTAATTTTGTGGGCTACAAAAATACTGTGACGTTTTAATTCGGACGGGGTCTTAATGATTGGGGATTGTTTGAGAACATAAATATTTGGTCATTTGTACTTTCTTTTGAAAAGGGTCAACGTGGTTAACTAATTTTCACAATGAAAAAAAAACGTTTTGACAAGTTAATTGGGCCTTTAAATTAGTTATGAAGCTTCTAATTACACATGCTATAATTTTGGTGTCTGACAACCATAATGTTAAATTTCAAAACTCTATAATGTTGAAAAGTAACTGAAAAAACGTACACTGCTGCCAGACCTGGGGTAATCGTAATCAGTAATTGTAATCACCTGTAATGATTACATTGTTCCCAAGTAATGAGATCTAATGATTACATTGAATTTCAATTTGGCTAAATCTGATTAAATTACTGTAATTTAATCAATTACTCAAGAAAAAATGTCTGTAATCATGATTAATTTCTGATTACATTCTGATTACATGTACATATATTAAGTTTCTCTTAACAATGAAATAGTTTAAAAGTAAACAGAGTAATGAAAAAACAAGATGCATCTCTTAATATGTTGTTTTTAATTTTAACCTACATCAAAATTGAGCAAACCAACAATTCATCTACACCTACAATTTAAATTATGATTTGGAGGGCCATATCAACCCTCTGGCAATATTATGACAAGGATCAGAAATACGTTATGACAAAATGTATTGAACCCAATAATATGAGTGATCAATATGTTCTCACCTACAACTGATAATTAAAAGTATCAGTGAGATCAAAGATATTTCTTTATGATTTGTTTGTGAATGTGTAAAATTGGTCATTTCAAGTATGTCAGTCATAGCATCAAACCTATGGAGCCATTTTGTGCTGCCTGAAAATGCAGAAAGTCATTTTAAAGGAAAATGCAAACACTGTGCTACAATAATATCTGGGCACACCAAAACAACCTTAAATTTCAGTACACATTTAAACGTAACTGGTAGTTTGTCAATCCCTGTTACTATTAGAATTAGAGTTAAATTACAAAAACTATATTAAACTCTGTATAGAAGAGATTGGTTCCATATTAAAATGATGATGCACTTGTGATGGCAGCAGCATTAGATCCAAGGTTTAAATTGCGCTGGTGTAGTCCAGATATACTGTCAAGAACAGAGAGAACTGTGGAATCTATCCTCAGTTCTTACACACCTACGGATGTCAGTGACTTTGATTCAGCAAGTAAAAATCCCTCTGATGATTTTTCTTCACCTCCAAAAAAATGGAGTAGATTTGATTTTTTTACTACCTGAGAAACAACGAAAAAGGAACTACTCTGGTAAGAAAAATGAACTGGAAGATTATCTCTCTTCACCCTGTATTGACATGAAAGCTTATCCATTAAAATTCTGGAAAAAAAGCTAAGTGTATCCATCTCTGGCACCACTGGCAAATAAATATCTGGCCATTCCTGCCGTTTCAGCACCTGTAGAAAGAATCTTTAGCATTGCAGGCAGAATATTTTGACCAGACAGATGTTCTTTAAAGTCTGAAACATTTGAGCAGATAATGCTTATTAAATGCAACTCTTGTGTTGGCCTCAAAATTCATTTGATGAAAAATTAGCAGAATGTTAGCTTGTATGTGTAGCTTTACATATTAATACTAGCTATTCAAAAACCTTTAAAAGATAGCATGAAGTTTATTTATTCAATAGTGTAAATATTGAAATGTTTTCATAATGTATAGACAATTATGTTCTTAAATCTTCAATATGAATTGGTGTGTACATGTAATCAAATGTAATCAAAATGTAATCTGATTACTTTACCAAAGTAATTGTAATTTAATCATAACATTTGAAAAATAAAGTAATTGAAGTAATTGTAATTTAATCATTAATTTAAAATATTTACACTTCAACTGCGTCCTCTACGATAAAGTCTTATTCATCTAACGAATCATAATTTCTAATGGTGAACAGTGTGACGTAATAATTTGAAAGGCGTGGCTAAAGTAGAACCGTCCACAATTTATTGGACGTTGCACAATATTTTGATGAGTGACGTCGCCGAGCACGCACGTTTTGCCACGAGTTGCTGTGAAAAAGCGTGCCGTCATTCACTTTGTTGTCAATGTTGCTGTTCTAACAGCCATTCGAAAAAGCCGTAATATCACAATTTCTTCTAATAACTTCTGTATAAAAGAGAGTATTAATGTGTGTAAATATAAGGATTGAATCGATATTTGATGGTTTTCATTTGGGTATGAAAAACAGTTGTTGGATTGTTTAAAGTATGCGTAAAGCCCTTCGGGCTTCACACACTTTAAACAACCCAACTGTTTTCCATACCCAAATGAAAACCATCAAATATCGATTCAATCCTTAATTAGCAAAGTAATTGTAATTTAATCATTACATTTTCCAAGTAATCGCCTCAGGTCTGACTGCTGCAATATATTCTTTTTCCACTATATACCAATGTCACTGTATATAAACCGATTGTATCATCTACCGGATATAACGCACTCATTGTCACAAAACATAGTAAACAGTTTAAAAAATGAGGAGATTTTGTATGTATTGTAATGAGAAATCCAATTGACAGATACATGTTCAATAGACGATTCACGTAGCACTTGCTTTGAAAGAAGTTATTAACATTTTTATGCAATATACTTTAAAAAAATCGCTAAAATCACTCACAAAAAGTATTATTTGCACTGTGTACTGTTAAAAAATCAGCGTAAATGTTTATGTTTAAACAGGTTTTGAGAGGTATTCTCATGCTAGCGATGATGAAACATGTCATTTTTATTCTTACAATAATAATAATACTATAGATGATCAAACATCAAAACATTAGACCAAACATGTATGTAACTTCGACCCAGACTGTATCATTTATTGAACATGCTAACTCAATCATTTGTATGTTTCTAGTGATCTATGTGTATCAGTTATGGCGATATTTTAAAGATGATTTTAGTATATTTTTCGGGTTTAAGAACAACGGCTTGATGTAAAAACATGTATTAAAAGTGCTTCGTACAGAGATATGTGATACGTTATGAAATATAAGGGCCTCGTTGCCTAAATATCCTGTGGCAACACGAAACAATTGGATCTACCTGACTTCATTAGTTAACACCCAGGTCGGTCTGAGAACTACAATTTTCAACAAGCGATAATTAATGTCGTCACAAAATGTTATGGATTTGATAAACCTAGTTTCAGGTTTTTTAAAAGTATTGGTTTCAAAACTGAAGATTCACGATTATAAATACATACGCAGGTAGGCGTGACATACAAATTCTGAGGCAAAGCATGTTATTTAAATACTGATATTTTAAGCTGATAATAAACCCTTTATTCAATGTACGAATAATGTAGATCATCGTCAGCTGAAACATCCGTGTCATTTGATCGGAAGATACAATGGTCACTTGTTTTCAGAAATATTCTAATAAATGTAATATTAGCAAACAGTGTATAGCAAAACCAACGTACTGACGTTGCGCACAGTGTTCGACTATCAAGCGTAACGTCATTTCAGCGTTTAGGACGTCGTATTGGGGCAACGCACAAATAGGAATTGTAAAACAACTAAATAAAAGTTGTGCAAAAATGTTCATGTGGTTTGCAAGTAAATATACTATCATGATATATACAAACATACATTTTGCCATTCAAAAGTGAACAACCGAGTATTACTTAACATGCTAAAGATATTTACTACAAATATAAGAGACCAACTAAAGCATCATGTTTTCTAAACCGTGAAGCGTAATAAGTAATGTACCTGCAATTTAATTTAATATACTTTTAAATTTCGAAATAAGAAACTGAAAACAAACCGAACTGTTTATTTGGATATAATAGAAAAAAAACGTGTACACTTAATTCTTACATAAAACATAGCAGTGTAGGGTTAATTAATTCAAAAGCTTTTAAACCCTTTTTATCAATGCTTTATATTTCGTTTTCTTTTTAAATTATTATTTATTCATTGATTGTACACTAGCATGACATATTAATATAAGACGCAGTTATACATGTAACAGCAACTACATGTCGAGCGCCATCATTTCTTTTCTTTTTAGTGATGATAATAAACTGATACATATTTTATAGAACAAGCTCGCTCCGCAATTGTTGAAGTCCAGTTTGTTCCAAGAAATGTGCGTAATAGGGCACTTCATCTCGGGGGAGGGGGTGGGATTTAGGGAGTGCTTTTTCTAGCTGTAAAGGCGGACAAAATGTTTCAAACAATCACTGCACTTAAACGATAAAATTTCTTTCTAGATTATAACTCAAATAAAATTAAGAGAAATAACAAATCAATCAGATTTTTTACGTTATCTGACGCCGCCACGCCGCCAAAAATGGGAAAGTTCACATTATTGCTAGACATGTATTTGTTTTCGTAGCGTTTTAACTATAACTCTACATACTACAAAGTATATATGAAAAGATAAAGCGAAACAATTACTAGATCAATACAGGGTTGTTTCTCATATTAATTAATGACACTTTTTATACTTCTACTTGAACAAACGTCAATTTTAGAAATTGCGCATATTGTACGGATTTTCACAATTTTGCTAGACACAGATATTTTAAAACTGTCATTTAAGTAAAGTAATAAATTAAATTGTTTTTATATGGAAACGTAGAAGAGGAAAATTACAATTACAATTTTTGCCTTTGGCGTAGTCTGTGATATGCAGGATTTGTATTCTAAGATCCCCTGTCAAAATTCTATTCTGTTTAGTTCCGCCCATTGTTTTCTCGTTTAGGGCAAACCCATTATTTTATCTGGGGACCATACGCCGCTGAACATGGAATGGTATTAATCTGAAAATACCTCATTGAAGGTTCCATGTTCACCGCCATATGCATACCATCGTTTGGGATGGATCGAAATTGTACTATTTAATGGTGTAATTACTGAGTTGCGCTCAACCCGGGGCTAGGCGGCGTGGGCAGTAATAAGCATTTCCATTACTGCCCATGAACAGGCTCAATCAAACCGAGCCTGCAGTACTTTCATATTTGTCGTGTTCGGTGGCTTTCAAAGTTCCCTTTTCATCTATTTCATGTGTAAATCATTAAATTGCACGAAAATGGTACAAATTACTCATCCTTAGAAAATATTCTGTATTGCGACTTCCGGCATTTTGAATTACGTTCCGTTGATGATGTGGTCAACGGGTGTGATGTCAACGTCAATGGCCAAAATTTGGTGGGCTTCGTTCAATTTATAAACAAACTGCAGAATTTTCCCGAACAAAACTACTAGTATTAGTCGCGTGTGACGCTGGGACACGCCCAAAACGACGTTAGCGCACTATTTATGAATATAATTATATTCAAATAGCACTTCATGTTATATTTAATCAAGGAATACTGCCGTAATCGTAAAAAAATTCCCCTTCATTTCATATATAACACGTTGTTAAATTAACAGCATACGTTAAATAAATCTACAGCGAATTGTTAAATACCCATCGAAAAACGTCACTAGTCGAACACTGTGCGCAACGTCACTCCATATCCCGTGTAGTAAAGGGTCAAATGGAACTTGAGCAAAGGAATCAATGTCTTGTTTTCCGCCCAAGGATTGACTATCACAAAGGTATTCCCTTGAGAGTCAGGTATGTTCCCATGCTGATTTCAGTTAAAGAAATGAACGAATTCGCTTTCTAACATATTCTCATAATGCATTTATACTAGCCATTAAAATACTGTTTTGACAACTGATTTGTGTAAACTATGTGTATGCCAATTTATAAGTTACAAAACAGTTTATAGTTTATTTCGAGAATTGTATGAAAAATTAAACAGTCGCCCAGCTTCGTTAAATTTTTATACAAGCCTCCAAACTAACAATAACCTATAGTCACTATTGTTGAATCATTCTATTTTATTATTTTAAAGTTTTTCTCTTCGTGTTTTTGTACGCCATGATATATTAATTATCCAAAAATACCCGATTGGATAGACAATACATGTAGACGAACTCCTCCATCTTACATAAAAGCATACACTTGATAAAATCAGCAAATGCGCATCGCCATAAGTGATACAGATCATTGGAAAATCATTTAACGAAGATCGCACTACATGATATAACAGAAATAGGTGTGTTTGCTATAAATGATAGTATGATAATACTATAGATGATACAGTCAGTAAGAAATACACCCCTCAAACATTTTAATAATTTACACTATCTATACATTTAAAGCAATGTTGTAATGTAATAATCTGTATATTAATGTCATGGAGTCATACAACTAGTATGTATTCGTGCATCAGAGCGTTTATTTGTAGAGAGTAACAGATTTTTGATACAATCGCGATGGTCATTTCCCAGACCTTCTTGTGATTTAATGCAATTTTGCAAGTTTTTATCCCTATATATGCGCAAAACAAATGGTATTACAACCAATAAGGATTATACAAAATATAACGTACTTGTTTTTGTTGAAGTTACTTAAAATGATCCTAATAGTTCCGATTTCAATGTGTTGTTCACGAATTGTTTACATCGCAGCCATGCAATCACCTTTCTATATCCGGCATATGATACAATCGGTTTATGTACAGTGAATGTACATGTTTCAACCCAGGAAGATGTCGCCTGGCGAGAATAATGAGTTGAAAGAAATTGTTTGATAGCATTTGTAAAATAAATAACTTAATATGTAGATCCTATTCCGTTGTTGCGCAGCTGATACGATTCAATGTTTTTCACTGATAAAATAGCTAGTCTATTGCCTGCTTTTTGATAGGGTTGGGGGATGGCGTCTTTTTGCTTTTATGGACAGAAAACGGCATAAATGTAGGTAAATTTTGAGTAGAGAAAATGTATGTTTACCACCCTAATAAAAAAAGGAAAAAATCCTGGTGCCAATACTCGAGTACTGGTCGCAATCGTGACCAATGTCGTAACATAAACTGGAGGAGGATATCAACTTACCCAAAGTCGGGATCACGTATCGACTTGTAGACTCCATATACGTAATATAGCCCAAGTACCACAGCTGCTATAATCATCCCGAACACTCCGTAGTACACGGGAAAGTCACAGTTTTTGACATCACTTTGTACAACACTATCCGATGCTTTTACCTCGGCATAAAGCATACAATGTCCATCGAAATTAGTCTGCAAACAGAAATGGTTATTATAAAATATGCTTAACGGGAGGAAAGTAACAAGAAAATGTACATGTAACATAGTCAACTGTGAGTGTTTTAAAGATGTTTTAAAGACTGGATGTTGTACAAATTTAATAAAAGGTGGGTGTTTTTGTTGTTTTGTTGTTGCTGCTGCTGCTGCTGTTGTTGTTGTTATTTATATTGGTGTAAATATTGAGTTTAGCTCAACCCGGTGCTAGGCGGCGAGAAATATGCACTTCTATTACTGGTCATGTACATGCTAAATCAAACCGAGCTTGTTATATTTATAAAACATTTGTCGTGTTCAGTGGCTTTCTAAGTCCCTCTTGTCATCTATTTAAACATTTGATTTAAACAATTGATGCTTTAGCCTAATAAATAAATCATTAAGCCAACTTATTTATCTATAGGCAACATGACTAATCTCTCATCTTAACAGCGCTAACACGCACATTCCTAATACATCTTCAACTATGCAGATATATTGCATGACACCATGACCGTAGGTTTCTGCCTCAAATTTCACTTTGAAGACTACCGCCATTGCCTATTGACTAAATTGACTTGTGACTAACCTGTTTATAGACATTATTTTAATAACTATTTTTCTTAATCCAAAATGTTTAGGATTACGGCTTTTGGTTCAAACAGCTGCAAAAATAAACACTTTCTGATTTTTAGACGTTTTCTTCTTGGTCTTATTGGTTTAAACTTTTTTTAACCGACCGGGAAGCAGCTTTTATCTGTAAACTTCACTTACATCATTTTATATAGCTGTAGTTATATTGTTTTACAGAGGTACATTCTTTGTTATTGTGCAAAGAACGTAACATGCATGTAACAGACTCGCGTGTCAGCCGTATTATAAAAATACAATAGCTATCAAGATTAGTTTGTTATTGTTATTTAATTGTATTATTGATACAATTTAACACATTTACGCTTCTTTTCCACACCTGTTAACCGGCTAATCGGTTAACCGAGACACAGAGACATTATGAAAATTATGATATTGTTCTTTATTTTATAAAAGCGACTTTTAACAAATTAATAACTCGTCATACTTACAGTGAAACCCCGCTACTAAGACCACCATTGGGACTGGGAAAAAGTGGTCTTATTGGTGGGGTGGTCTTAATATAGGGGTGGAAAATAGTGCAAAACAATAAAATGGGATATGGGAATGGTGGTCTTATTAGCGAGGTGGTCTTAATTTCGGGGTGGTCTTAATGAGGGGTATTACTGTAGTTGATATTCATCGATAATTCACGTGACTGTCTCAGTGTCTAATTCTGTCTCTGCCTCTGCCGGTTGACTGTTATCATGCTCCCTAAGAAATCATAGCTGAGCAATAGATTTAGATTTAATTTGTGAATGCTCATTAATAAACACTAATTGACTTTATTAGTTAGTGGTAGAAATTTCATTTGGTCATAAATTCACATACTGAGTAAATCATGCAGTGCATAAGTACTGATTTATTTTAATAAATTTTCCCAACAATTTGAAAAATACTGGACAAAATATAATTTCAGCAAGTGTCTGAACTTCAGACTGCATGTGAACGTTTGGATTAAGTTCACTGGTCAGCAAATATCAAGCCAAACATACAGTGGCTCTCTTGTTGTCAAAAAGATACTGGTTGAACATTTTTCTGTTTAATACTCAGAGGTGAATCCTGAGGGGGTTAATTGAGGTTGCTTAAACCCCCCCCCCCCCCCCCCTTTGGGCAGCAGTATCAAATTTCATAGGAAGTTTGGCCATAAAGTTAGAAATTAACAGTGCTCTCCACAAGCCTCGGCCATCGGCGATTTCGCCGGCTACTAAAGGAGATTTATTAGGTATTCTTAGCTCCTCAAAACACACCAGATTGCACCATTTTGCACCGTTAAATTAAAAAATTTCCGGGGGAGGCCCCACGTACCCCCCACCCCCCCCAGCGGAAGGGGTCTAGCGGGAGGGGAGACTGACTACCATCACTGACTACTTTGGGACATTCACTGGCTACTTCAAAACTTGTGGAGAGCACTGAATTAATTAATCATACAACAACCCTAAAAATGTCCCAAACAAACCCTGTTCTAAAAACCTTGCATCCAACCCTGGGCCCAAGGTTATAAAACTGAGCATGGAAACCATTCTCAAATCTCAAGCATCTGATTGGCTGAAATGGCGACCAGTCGCCAATTCAGCAAATCAGATGCTTGAGATTTGAGTCTGGTTTCCAAACTCAGTTTTATAACCTTCAACCCAGGTCTTTAACACTGAAACATTTTCATTGTCACTCTAGTATGTTGTTAATTAGAGTTGACTGCTACTCAAAAGTTATTCATTTCAATTCTGTATTGCGATGGTTTCAAGTTTAATTTAAACCCTTTATTCCATAGATACATCTTTATTGTGTGAGTGAACAGTTTAGATCCAGATCAAGTGGCATATCTGTGTCATCTGATCAGGACCTACACAGTTCACTTTTAGATTCGTAAGGTTATTTCTGACCAAGAATCAACCAGTGCAGTCCAAATCTGACAAACAATTGTGCAGACTGATCTGGATCTTCACTGGTGGCACATGCGTTAAGACATGTGTATATATGGAGTAAAGGATTAAAGGAATACGTTCGGCTGGTTATAACATTTGTTTAAATGATGAAACATATTTTGAACAACGCAATTATCGTAATCAATCGAAGACGACGAATATGATAATTGTAAAACGTTTTTAATTACACTGATAATCGTGTTTTCAAGCGTAGCATGAGCGCGGCCATTGTTGACATCTCACTGCCTCGCGAGAGATAAAAACGAGGCGTGACGTCATTTACACACTTCCCTTTCAATTTGAATACACGCAGAGACACGCCCGGTAAACATTCGCTCCACAACCAAAAAGAGAACATAACAAAATGAGCGAAAGCCACTTCCGGGATTGAGCGAAAGCTGACAAAAAGCGAGTGTGACCAACATTTTTTATCTTTTTAAGACAGAAAGACGAACTTTTCAAAAAATCGGGAAATGTAGTGCCGTGTAAGAATGATGAAGCTTCATTGAAAACACGGTTACATATTTTAAACATGTAAACTGCTCCTTCTAGAACTTTTTTCGCAGCGAACAATGGTGCTTTCTTTTTACAAACTGATCATTTCGACTTAGTTTTGTTCTTTGATTCCTATCAGAAATTATTTCTGTGTTGCGTGTGAATCGAATACCGGTCGATAGTGACTGATGTACATATTTCGAATGATGCAATGCCTCTTTATTACGATTTAGGTTCTTTTTTCAAGAGGTGAAGGAGCGAAAGAGCAGGTTGTTGAGCGAAAACATAGGAGGCAGAGCGAAAGCATAAAACCAGCATTCCTATGTTTGTCAGTCTAAAAGTATTCACTACACTCCTGGGTTGTTCACGTACATTTGTTATAGCTCCGGGACATTTCAATATAAAATTTTATTATGTTTTGTTGAACATGTTCTGTGTTGATTTAGGTGGAAAAAAAAATTGCAACGAGATGGAGTTTCCAATGAATGTTTTCATCGCACCTACAAATATTTATCTAAGGGTTTCGAAGAGTAAACGACAAGCACCATCCATTACATGACAATTAATCATCGCATCAAAAGCTAGTAAATGTCATTATATCTTAAAGTAGAATTTTGTAATAAAAGTAAAGATGCAGGAAAGTCTGAAAAATAGCCTATTGAATTGTTTAGGTTTGACAGTGACAGTGTGATATAAATCGCCGGTCGTTTACTAATTCTGTTTTTTTCATAACACGTTTTTTTGTATCTATTTAGTCTTAGATTTTAGATATAATATATGTGTATACATGTGTTTGGAAATATTATATCTGATCACAACATAGTCATGAACGTTTATCTATAAATAAAAAGTTAACACTTCATATAAGGTGTATAAAAAATTTTCATCATATGGTTTTAGGGAGCCAGGTACAGTTTATACTGATAATTGTAGTTTTTTTATATAAATCCCGTGTTTAAATGTCACTGTCATAAACTTACTTACTTACGTGGAAATATACCCGGAGCTTGTCGATCTAATTGAAATATTTAAAATACATGTATAGATTTGATCCTGTATTTGTGATCATCAAGAAACAAAAACGACAGTTTTCCTGTGGAATATTTTTAAAGTCATAATTTTATATTTAACAGATTTCTATTCTCTCTCGGTAAATAATGAATAAATCCGTGTTTTATTTTTCTTTCATGATAGGAAATATCATTTTCTTGCACCCTTTAAACGCTCCCATCTGAAAGAAACAAAACAAACCACAAATAACACAAAACATATTATTCAAAAATGTTTCTTTTTGCAACGACATCGTTAAAAATAAAGTTATTTAAATACGGAAAATGAACATATTTAACAATTATAGAAATACTGCATACACGGTTAAAGTAAGCCTATTTATGGACAGAAGTGGGAATGCATATTACTGCCCACTACGCCTAGCCCCATGTGGAGTAAAAATTATGTACACAATGTCATATATACTAAACATACATAAACTATTCTTTTTTATCAATCCCAAACGTAAACTTGTATATTGCGCTGAACACGAAACACTCAATGAATGAGTTAACAAACAAGTTTAATCTATGCAATTACAGTTTGAAGTTATGTTTTCGCTCTGCCTCCTATGATTTCGCTCCACAACTTGCTCTTTCGCTCCTACACCTCTTGAAAAATAAGCATTTATCATTTAAAGAGACGTTACACCATTTGAAATCTGCACAGCAGTCACTAGCGACATGTATTCGATTCACACATAACATAGAAATAATTTCTAAAAGCAATCAAAGAACAAAATTAAGTCGAAATGACAAGTTTGTAAAGAAACATGCATCGTTGTTGGCTGGGAAAAAAGTTCTAGCCGGAGCAGTTTACATGTTTTAAATATGAAACCGTGTTTTTCGTGAAGCTCCATCATCCTTACACGGCACTACATTCCCCGATTTTTGAAAAAGTTCGTCTTTCTGTCTTATAAAGAGAAAAAAATGTTGGCCATACTCACTTTTTGTCAACAAATCCGCGCTTTCGCTCAATCCCGGAAGTGGCTTTCGCTCGTTTTGTTATGTTCTCTTTTTGGTTGTGGAGCGAATGTTTACCGGGCGTGAGAGATGAAAGCAGGCAAAAATAATTATACGAAGCATTGCTATTTGCGGGAGAATATTGCAAAGTAGCATAAATAGGAAAAATTCATATTAAAAAAGCGAACAGTGCAGTTCCTGATCAGATGACAGCGGGAAGCAGATGGAGGCTCTTTCAAGTACAAAGGATGTTTGGAACAGATCACGATTTTAATGTTAAAGAGGATGAGGTTAATGAGATGTTTAGGTTATATAAGACAGTGACCTGAGAACAGACAGGCTTTTCCTGGTAGGAACATTCATGGGAGCAGATATGGCTTTTCTTGGTAGAAAGGATCATGGGAGCAGATATGGCTTTTCTTGGTACAAAGGATCATGGGAGCAGATATGGCTTTTCTTGGTACAAAGGATCATGGGAGCAGATATGGCTTTTCTTGGTAGAAAGGATCATGGGAGCAGATATGGCTTTTCTTGGTAGAAAGGATCATGGGGACAGATATGGCTTTTCTTGGTAGAAAGGATCATGGGAGCAGATATGGCTTTTCCTTGTTGAAAGGATCATGGGAACAGATATGGCTATTCTTGGTAGAAAGGATCATGGGAACAGATATGGCTTTTCCTGGTAGAAAGGATCATGGGAGCAGATATGGCTATTCTTGGTAGAAAGGATCATGGGAGCATATGTGGCTTTTCTTGGTAGAAAGGATCATGGGAGCAGATATGGCTTTTCTTGGTAGAAAGGATCATGGGAACAGATATGGCTTTTCCTGGTAGAAAGGATCATGGGAGCAGATATGGCTATTCTTGGTAGAAAGGATCATGGGAGAAGATGTGGCTTTTCTGGGTTGAAAGGATCATGGGAACAGATATGGCTTTTCCTGGTAGAAAGGATCATGGGAACAGATATGGCTTTTCCTGGTAGAAAGGATCATGGGAGCATATATGGCTATTCTTGGTAGAAAGGATCATGGGAGCAGATATGGCTTTTCTTGGTAGAAAGGATCTTGGAAACAGATATGGCTTTTCCTGGAAGAAATGATCATGATAGCAGATATGGCTTTTCTTGGTAGAAAGGATCATGGGAGCAGATATGGCTTTTCTTGGTAGAAAGGATCATGGGAACAGATATGGCTTTTCTTGGTAGAAAGGATCATGGGAGCAGATATGGCTATTCTTGGTAGAAAGGATCATGGGAGCAGATATGGCTTTTCTTGGTAGAAATGATCATGGGAGCAGATATGGATTTTCTTGGTAGAAAGGATCATGGGAGCAGATATGGCTATTCTTGGTAGAAAGGATCATGGGAACAGATATGGCTTTTCTTGGTAGAAAGGATAATGGGAACAGATATGGCTTTTCTTGGTAGAAAGGATCATGGGAGCAGATATGGCTATTCTTGGTAGAAAGGATCATGGGAACAGATATTGCTTTTCTTGGTAGAAAGGATCATGGGAACAGATATGGCTTTTCTTGGTAGAAAGGATTATGGGAGCAGATATTGCTTTTCTTGGTAGAAAGGATCACGGGAGCATATATGTCTGTTCTTGGTAGAAAGGATCATGGGAACAGATATGGCTTTTCTTGGTAGAAAGGATCATGGGAGCATATATGGCTATTCTTGTTAGAAAGGATTATGGGAACAGATATGGCTTTTCTTGGTAGAAAGGATCATGGGAACAGATATGGCTTTTCTTGGTAGAAAGGATCATGGGCCAGATATGGCTTTTCCTGGTAGAAAGGATCATGGGAGCAGATATGGCTATTCTTGGTAGAAAGGATCATGGGAACAGATATGGCTTTTCTGGGTAGAAAGGATCATGGGAGAAGATATGGCTTTTCTTGGTAGAAAGGATCATGGGAGCAGATATGGCTTTTCTTGGTAGAAAGGATCTTGGAAACAGATATGGCTTTTCCTGGTAGAAATGATCATGGGAGCAGATATGGATTTTCTTGGTAGAAAGGATCATGGGAGAAGATATGGCTTTTCTTGGTAGAAAGGATCATGGGAACAGTTATGGCTTTTCTTGGTAGAAAGGATCATGGGAGCAGATATGGCTATTCTTGGTAGAAAGGATCATGGGAGCAGATATGGCTTTTCTTGGTAGAAATGATCATGGGAGCAGATATGGATTTTCTTGGTAGAAAGGATCATGGGAGCAGATATGGCTATTCTTGGTAGAAAGGATCACGGGAACAGATATGGCTTTTCTTGGTAGAAAGGATAATGGGAACAGATATGGCTTTTCTTGGTAGAAAGGATCATGGGAGCAGATATGGCTATTCTTGGTAGAAAGGATCATGGGAACAGATATTGCTTTTCTTGGTAGAAAGGATCATGGGAACAGATATGGCTTTTCTTGGTAGAAAGGATCATGGGAGCAGATATGGCTTTTCTTGGTAGAAAGGATCACGGGAGCATATATGGCTGTTCTTGGTAGAAAGGATCATGGGAACAGATATGGCTTTTCTTTGTAGAAAGGATCATTGGAACAGATATGGCTTTTGTTTGTAGAAAGAAAATATATGTAATATATGGGAGCATATATGGCTTTTCTTGGTAGAAAGGATCTTGGGAGCAGATATGGTTTTTCTTGGTAGAAAGGATCATGGGGGCAAGATATGGCTTTTCCTGGTAAAAAGGATCATGGGAAAAGATATGCTTGTATTAAAGTAGATATTATCATTTCAAAATCTTTTCTGAGTGATCTGTTCTTTTGTTTAAATCAGATACAAAATTACTTAAACTGTTAAACTCCTTACAGTCTATTAAGGTTCGATAGCCAGTAATACAAATCCATTTCTCCAAAAACACCATTAGATCTGCTCCAAATTGTAGTAAGAAGTAAACAAATAATAAACGTGCTTACAATTTTTTTTAATTTATATGTATTCAGTTTAATCTGGGTTATACTACAACCTATGTTTAATTAACAGATCATAAAACTGCGCGACAGAATGTTTCAAGAAAAGCGATTTCTATTTAAGTTTACCTTGTAGTAAATCTGTCCTTGACCATGAATGTGGAAAAATGTAAACAAATCGGGATCGATACATTCAATAACATTGTAGCTATATGCAATTATTCACGTTTTATATCGTTGCGATCAGGCCCCAAGGTAATAAGATAATAAAATTGGGAATGAAAACCAGTCTGAATTCTCAAGGTTGTATGAGATTTGAGACTGGTTTCAAACATCAGTTTTATAATCTTCAGCCATGGAATAAGTTATATTCTGTTTTCTTTCTATTCTATTTATTGTTACATAAACGTTTTCTGCGTATAATGTGTCTGTCGATGTTGAATATTTGAAAGCGCATGTTTAGAAATTACAAGTACCCACCCGTATCACTAAATAAATGTGTTTTTTTGTTTTGTCGCAATCTTGCAATATTTATACTTCTGTTTTTCTGTAAGAATCCTAATAGAAGAGAAAGTGTCGCGAAATGTTAATACTTCATTTGTTCACTTTTTGACGGGCTTTATTGAATTCTCAATTGTTTGTTAGTATTTTTTTAGTTTCTTCAATGAGTGACTTGGCAGACGCGGATATTTAATCGCCAATTCATAATCGCCGATTCATTAATGTTAAAGACACGTTAATTCGATATAATATTGTAACGAAATGCTGTCAAAAATAAATACCTGTATCCTAAGTATATGTATTTTGTTGTTGTTTAGAAACATGAAATAAGTGATTAATTAAATTACTCAAGTGAATAACTATTTGTGAAAACATTTTTGAGTCATGTAAAAATGATACATAAAATATACAACAATACAATGTTATACATGTAGTACGGTTGCATTATATTACAATGTAAATATGAAATAACGACAAGCCGGCGCATGTCATTCATACAACTACATGTATTTGTAAAAGGTATTTCGAGGTCACGATTCACCTCTTACCTTAGTTTTAACCGCGTAAAGAAAGAGTTTTTAAAAGGAAGTTTTAACATATTTAACATGTTTTGTTCTTTATTAATTCCAAACGCCTTTAAACACGCCAGGCAAATCAAGCGTTACCTTATTAACTCCAACTGGAATGGATACCAGAAATCCACACAAGAATATAAAGAAATACACAACAAGTTGTACTAAAACTTGTATATCAACACAGGCCATTTTTAAAACATTAATTGTTAGCCGCTAATTTGCACTCAGGTGGAACATAACATATAAACCAGAGATCACATTACGTATTAACATCCGGGTATAAAATGCGCTCCTATCGATTTTACTCTGCCTTTTAAATCAATCGCTGACTGAACAAATGGCTGCAGATCCTGTTCCACGAGCTTTTGTGCAGAATATACTGTAGACCCTGCATACTTAACCCTTTACACCGTATACAGTCTTAAGCAGCCACCCAGGGGAGTGACAAAAACCGGCTGCTGAACAAACTTAAGGTAGCTGTTAAAAAAATTTAAACAAAATGTCAGTTTTGGACAAATTCAAACTAGAAACTGGCTGTTTAAGACAGATGGTTGCTATTCACAGGTGGCTGCTAAGGCATGTTGAACTGTATACTTATTTAAAGGAGTTTGCGAACAGTGTTGATCCATATCAGCTGGCACATCCATGCCGTCTGAACATTAGAAAAAAAGTGAAATACATGTATGCCTATCAGGAATTGCTACATTCAGAAGACACAGCCTCCCCACACGACCAAAAAGAAGAGAGAGAGAGCATGGTTAATGATCGGCTTTAAAACAACACCACAAACAATTAACAAAATGAGAATCCTAGGGGTTACCGCCTTGGAACGGTCAGTGCCAAATAAGTTGCCACTTGGGGTTTAAACCAGGTTCTAGAGTTCACAACTCACACTAGGAAGATTGAGGATTCATTTATGAAATTCACCACTACTGTTCAGTTCGATATAACGATGTTTCGCATTGTAAACCCGCCATATCAGTTATCATAGAAGTGACCAAGTTGTGTCACTGTTAAGGTTCCGCAAACATTGCAAATGGCAAAAAGTGGCTAAATTTTCAAAATTGAATTTTGGGGGAAATACTTATTGCCACCTAGATTTTAGTAACGAAATGTATTTAGCTAAGGATGTAGTTAATGTTTGCATGCTCAATTTAGTCTAATTCATGTTCTAATTACCAGGCACATACTAAAACAAAAGAAAAACCGTTTGCATGAGAACTCTGAAATCCATGGACAATATACCAAAGCAACTCATACCTGAAATAAGTATATGCTGGTCTACAATGTTTAGTGCCAATTCGTCAAAATAATGTTAGGGTTTTCAAGAAATGCAAGGAAAACTTACTTCCGGGTTTCTACTTCGTATATCCGAGCAACACGTAGATTTCGAAACTATCTTTTTAAGTTTGACTGAACCTGTCTTCTTCCTTTGTTCACTTTCTTGCTATACATTCCCTTCCTATTTACCCTTTTATTACGCTCATTTACCAACAGTTACCCGGCATACATGTACCTTGACTGAATGGTTGAACAACTAATAGATTGTAATTCACTATGACACGGAGAAGAGTTCATATTTCAAGCGTTTCGCTTGTTCTTTAACCCATTTTACTATACATGTACTACAAATTTCGATTTCAATTAGATTTTGATCCGGTGAGCAACCTCTGTAAACATCTGTTGCACTGCAGCACTTCACAAAACGCTGACTACGTTTTTTGTCATGCGGCGACTGTTAGAACTGCCACTCCAATCAAAAGACTGTTTTTACTTCCAAATTAGGTTTTGCATTTGTGTGAATGATCAATTTTGTGTCGCTATGGGCTCATTCCCCTTGCAGATGAAACAATAACAAGAGGTGTGGCTTAAAGTAAAGCAACCTGAAGGTGTGATTAACATTTTCCCGCGCTACTTCTCATCGAAAATATCAGTCACCGCGCATCGTGTTTGATGTTTTGGTTGCAAGTCCAAAATCTAACTGAAATCGAAATTTGTAGTAATTATTAATTGTCATCAGTTTACTTCGTGTGCATTTTCTGAATAAATATCGTTGAAAAGGTTTGTATTCGGCGGAGGTTTTCTTTTATTTTGTAACAAAGACCTGTATACATACAGATTTTAACGTTTTCAAAAACACTACGATTCAATCAAGGTAGGGTAAAAAAACATAACATAAATAAAAACAGAACAGTTTATTAGACTTAAACATACAAGCTTTGCGTCATAGCTACAGATTACATTATCAATTGCAAACAATGAGAATACTAACATCTTTAATGTACATTAGAAACAGAACAGAACAGAACAGAACAAAAAGTTTATTTCGACTTAAGCTCATCGTCTTACATGAAAAATAAATTAAATGCAGTGAGATACATACAATTCAAACAACAGAAAAATACAATTGTTGTGAGAGTAATTAATTTGATAGGCTGTGTACAACGTTAAAATTTGACAACAGTAGCAAAATAGCTTATCTAAATGTTTATGGCTTCATTCCTTAGTTTAAATGATTAATTTAGTGGTGTTTTACATTTAAGAACTTCAAGGAACAATTTAAGATTTAAAACATGACTGTAATAATTTATTATCTATTCCAGGGCAGGTGTAGTTTTAACACAACTCTCACCATTTATGCTCTACAGCTACAGAAATATGTGCATATACGCAATGCAACATTCAACATCTCTGACCGATTGTACGGAAGTTATGGTTTCCTTTGTTTTACTGAACTAATTATCTATTCAATGAAAACTTGATATTAAATAACAAATAAATCGTAAAATTAAGACAATGTACGACCAGTTTCGATTGTATTAATCTTTAATATTTATTAATATGTCTTTCCAACACAACTATCATCTTAGAACTACAAACGTACAAACATTTCTGAAATGTACATTTGTCCCCTTGCGGTTAAATTCCTAAAGTAAGCACAAATATGGACGTCGCGCTCATGGCGCGCCGACTAATTAAACAAACAATTGATTCAAAGACAAAGCTATTCTTTTGACAACCTCTCTTGACATAGTAAAGAAACGAAACTTGCATACATTGTAAACATACACAATTGATGACCCAATTAGAATTTTGGGTGAGTGTTTTGACACAGCAAATACATTTAACAAGGTCAACATACATAATGAGATTGCTTGGTCGTTTTAGTATTTTTAGCCAATTTAGGTTACATGTACAAAACAACGTGTCATTTGAGTGACTTTTGTTTTTACCCCACCCAGTTTAAATGCCCATGATTTGCTAAGGCTCGAAGGGATTTTATTGGCATTTGTCCAAACAAGTAAAAATTATGTATCTCGCTATGTTACACATCTAAAAATGTAATACAATTCAATGTGGATAAATTCAGAGTTTATGATCGGTGTAGTTAGAACATTTGTAATTTAGGTGTATTATTTGAAAATTATGTCATATTGAAACGGCTTGTTATCGAAGCCAGTGTCAACTAGTTGCAAAGACGGGGTGACTATACCAGGTGACTTTTTGGTTGCCGTGCACACACACAAAATCACTCGCTTTAGTAGGTTTTTGCTTATATCTCAGTAATTTTTGAAACGGTTTCGATCAGATAACGAGAATCGTACTCCTGTTAAAAGCATTTTCACCGACATTTAACATCCATTATCATTCGGCTGCCGTATTCTCAAACATTCAAAGACAAATTTGGTTTGAAAGTGGGAATTTGTCTTTGAATGTTTGAGAAAAAGGTAGTTTGAGAAATAAGCAAAAACCTACCTAAAGCGCGTGATTTTGTGGGTGCACGACATTAAAAAAAGTCACGTGGTATAGCCACCCTGAAAGAACGCAGTATCGATCACTTAAGCGGACAGAACCTTACGTTTACATCGATGTACAAGCATTGTACTAGATCAAGTTAAACTCAGTTAACAACTGTAGACGTTTATTTGAATTATACCATGCATTGTTAAATGTTCTTTGTGATTTTTCGAAGGCGTTAATGTGATTCACACAAAGTGTCGACAAATAACTGTTTAGCACTTGTATTCTTTAATTATCGTAAAATCTGTGAACTTTGGTTCATAATGTTTGCGTTTACTTTTTCATTTTATGATTGAAACTTATCAAACAAAATCTTTTATTTTGTTCAAAGATTATGTGGACTTTAATAAGAGGCACTCGACGTACAATAACATGTGTACTTAACGTATAAAACATGCGTACTTCAATGCTTTGCAAACAATGTTTAAACTATTGCGGTAAGTCTGGAGAAAACTAGAGCTGATGTACCTCGCATAGGAACATATGACTCGACCGAATGTATCAGATAAACCTTTTTGTACTAGAAGGGTTGCAGAAGTGGATGACACTGTGTGAAATTTTAAGATATTTAGACTCGGAATCGGACCTGAACTATAGCCTACAAACATTTACATAATGAAAGGTAATAGTAAAAAATAAAGTTAACGTAATGTTTTGGGGGTTCATCACGTTCATATTCTACTCTTGCAAATTTGTCGAAATTCATTAAATACCCTTTCATAACTATTGACTGATTACACGGACTAAACAAAAGTCGATGATTAAATGAGATACCCGGCGAGATGCAGTTGTAGTTAGTGCAGTGTTCACTTTCCTCAATGTCCTCTATCGTCACGCAAAATTTTATTTTTCCCTTTAATAACAATTGAAAAAAGATCCTGACAGTGAAACAAGTAAAAAAATAAAACAATGGAGATAATCAAGTTACTAGCAGCGGTGAATTTTTATTCTGTTCATTTTTAATGTGACTAAGGTAAGGCTGTAAAATATCAAGAGTTTCACAGTAAAATATGAATTGCATGAGCGGCGCACAAAACCTTTGTTTTAAACTGTTACGTGAATGGGCAAATTTCTGGTCTTGGTAAGATCATTGCGTACCCGCCCTTTGGCTTTGCAATGCTATTGGCTTCTAATGTTTTATATGTTTGTGTGCCTTTGCATGCAACATTGCTGAGCCGATGGGTGGGTTGGAGTTATTTCACCAAGACAATTTGTACTTGTTTTGTGATATGAGAACCTGTTGAAGCAAGTGTGAGGTTGGTGCACCCTAGAACCTGGTTTAAACCCCGGTGGCAATTTGTTTTCCAAGGCGGTAACCCTTCTGGTTCTCACTTTCGTTATTTGTTTGTAGCGTCAATTTTGAAACTGATTATTGTAATACCATGCTCTCTTTTCTTCTCTACTTTTTGGCTGTGTCGGGAGGCTGTGTATGCTGGATGTGGCCATTCCTGATATGCATCTTTTATTTTTTTGTAGACTAATTGTTGCGTTAGACACAATGCAAATTGGTAGACTCGCATGATACCAAAGTGCGTTGGATATATAAACACCAACCGTAAAACTGTATTATCGAATATTTGGTGCATATAAAAAATGATTTGCGCATGCGCTATAACAGTTTTTCTTTCCATTAAAATACTAAAATGACATTAACGACAATATTAGGAATCGATATCATCTAGAAACTAGAAAGTTTCCTTTGACACTGATGCCCCCATTGCTTCAACAACATTTGTAACAAAGGGCCATAACTCTGGTAAAATGGTCGCATGAGAAATTCGTTTCTTTACAATCATCTACACATCCTGCTTGATCATCTGTGCAAGTTTGAAAGAATCCACCCGGTACTAAATGAGGAGTTGATGCCACAAGATTTGAGTTACGTACGGACGAGTGCAACTCTAAATGCCTCCCACTTTGAGGGAGCGTTAAAATGCAATAAAACTGTGGCTAATGGTAATGTGGAAAGCTAATTATGACTGTACAGTTATCATCAAGTTGATGTTAATGATTGATCATTATCATCTTCATAGTCGACATCCTCATCCTCATTATAAAACATGAATGATGATGTTGATGGCGCTGGTGGTGACGCTAGTAGTGGTGGTGGTTGTGGTGGACTTGATATTGATTATGTTGATGTCGTTGATGATGATAATGAGAATGATGGTCATCATCATTCTCATTATCATCATCAACGACATCAACATAATGATGATGATGATAACGATGACGACGACGACGATGATGATGATGTTGTTGTTATTGATGATGATGATGATGATGATGATGATGATGATGATGATGATGATGATGATGATGATGATGATGATGATGATGATGATGATGATGATGATGATGATGATGATGATGATGATGATGACGATGATGACGATGACGACGACAAAGATGTCGAAATTGAAGACTTAGACGATGATGATCATGATAATGATAATTTCGACAAAATGCGTATCATTCCACGATCCTTAATAAACTGTATGCACACCTGCAAAGCAATTTGTCGACCGCATTTTGTTAATCACCACCTAATTGCGTTGCTATCCTGAAGGATCCTTTGTGAAAAAGAATCGTGTGTACTTTGCTTTATGAGGTTGTTGCTCTTTCTTTCAACAAAGCCAACTTTGTGTCTGGTATGTATTTCATATTAACATTCATTTGCAAGCACCAAATGGCGCAATGACCATGTGAAAAGTTGTTATTTTTGTGAACCTTGGCTTTATTTGTATAGAATTACTTTTTATTTGCAATAATTGATGTTTGATTTGATTTTTCGTTGATAGTAAATTGTAAAAAACAGACCGAACGTTTTCTTGTGACGTTTCTTGTCTTTTATCAAGACCGTAGACAATGGATACTTGTACCTTTATATACCCCTTTTGCCATTTCTCATCATTCCGAAGTGTTAGCGTTACATTGTAGCACTAATGAGACTTTCATGGAAATAAAAACTTTCATGGAAATAAAACTCAAAATCTTATTGTTTCTACTCGGTGTTGTGTTAAAGAAAGCTGAAGGTAAATTATTTACAGTGTTGCCTTTTTTATTTTATTAAATATTTGTTATCAAAATTAAGTTTAGATCATTTGAATTCTTTCGTAAAACTATTTATGATCTCATCTCAATTTTGATACCAAATATTTATTGGTTGACCAAGCTAAATTGGCGATGTATACAATTATTAATAGAATGTAAACATGGGTTGAGACAAATTTACGCGTAAAAGTACTAATTAGCCAATTCATTACACATCTCCTCGATAGCAAAATGGTTTACGCGTCCGTCTGGCATAGGCCTAACTTTTTTCGTCACGGGTTCGATTCACACTGACGCACGTATAACGTGTGTATTATATGTACGTATTTGGCTTCAGTTTATATTATCGATGAAATAATTTTTGTGTAAAAAAATAAATAATAAAAAAATAATAATTGTAAAAAAAACTAAATGCAATGCTACCATTGCATTTCAAATTGACTGCGTATTAGACCACTCGGCTAATGGGACAAGTATTGGGAGCTTCTCGCTTTGTATAAATTAAACGACGATAAAATTTTAATTCATTGTTGACATGTAATGCCACTGTAAACACGCTAATAGCATTGCCAATTTACCTTTATCCAATAATAGTCATTAAGAAAATCAGTTATTGAAAAATCACCGCAAAAACAAAGTGCACAGTTTCTTTTGAAATTGAGTACCGGTATGTTATTATTATAACCGCTCATCGTGTTTGAAGTTTCGGTTGCAGGATAAAATCTAACTGAAATCGAAATTTGTAGTAAACATTTTTCGGCGTTAGCTGTCTAAGCTCACTTTTGACCTAATTTATTAACCAATGAAGTGTTGTAAATAATACTCGTATTATATTATTATGCAGCGGGAAAATTGAATAAACTATTTCGATTGGTAGCTATTTCCACCGGAGAGGCATCTAGCAGGGTGAAGAGGTATCTAGTGGGATTTTTAAACAATTAGTTAATACACTGTTTGAAACGATTATTGCTGTGACGTTTAGATCTTTTCTATTCTCTTGTGCTGAAAGATGTTGAAATGAGGCACACTACAGTACTCGTCATTGGCTAGGATTTTTTGTCAACAACAATTCAGTCATTCTTATATATCAACCTATGCAAAATGAAAGTGAAAGTAAGTGGAAATGGCTTCAAGAAAACGATGTTACACTTTTACTGTAAAGCTGAAAATTTAAGTAATAAAATATGCGAGCTTGAATTATTTAAATATTTATGAGTATTTAGTTCATGGAAATTTATCCCAGCTCTTTCAGTAATTGAAATGTTTACCCTTCTCTTAAATCGAGCAGCTGTATATAATATGCTACGCGATATAAATAATGAGTTCGCTATGTAAGTCTTGACTAAATATATTTTATTCTTTCAGCAATTGATATATCATCTGATACATTATGTTTCAGCCAATGCCTTTTACAATACGTTTCTTATATAAAACTCATTCTTTATCGCGACTGAGGATTTTACAATGTGCTTACTTGTCTTAAATCTGGCAACTACGTTTAATATGTTACGCGAAAAAACTGCGAGTCGAAGAATTTACAATGACATTATTTAATTTACACGTAAATCAAGATGAAGTGAATAATACCAGCTACAAACTGCATCATTTCATATACAATCTACGCCGTTTATCTTTTTTAAAGATATTTCTTGTTTGAATGTCAATTGCATTGAATTACTTTAGGTGCTCTATGTAACAACTGGGACACCTTCGGAGCGAATGGTATCCAAAATATAAACAATGCTGTTGGAACCAATACTGGTAAGAGAATTAATTTTATAGTGACTTTTGAAGTTACATGAAATAATGTTGGATCTTCTATCCGTATACCGGTATAAAGTCCAACCTGTGCTAAACCTGTGTTAAAACCCACCTGTAAACAAAGGCCGCATGTGGATTAATACGATATTGTATTTGTTCCACTGACTTAATTAAAGAAAAAATTTAGCTGTGAACAAATACCACCTGCATTCAAAGATCAGTTTAAGGTTTGTGGTCCTTAAAGACTTGTTTGACTGCATTTGAAAGTATTGTAACCGGCTTATGCCCATAATAGCAGATGTTTTCATGTATACACCATTCACCATTAAAAACATCTAATCATCGGTGATAAACGACTATTTCTCTTTCAGAAATCAAAAATTAGAACATTATACATGCGTGCACGCTTCACAAATGTTCTAGTATCCGACAATATAACTGAAATTTATAATAATAATAATAATAATAATAATAATAATAATAATAATAATAATAATAATAATAATAATAATAATAATAAATTCTTTATTTATATATGGTAACTCTTAAGTTTTGTACATCTTAAGTTTTGTACAAAGTAAAACAACAATAATACAAATCTTATTTTCAAGAGGCCATCAAGAAATATTATAACTACACACACAAAAATTAAAATGAAATAAAAAAGATGAACAATACAAAATCACATATGTTAATTGGGCAATATTTTGAGAAGGCAAAATATTATAATGTAATACATTATAATACACATAGGCTACTCAAGAGTAGAAAAAACGCAACGACAAGTCATTGAGCAGTTACCAGTTTGAGTGTATTTGATATATATATTAATTTTAAGAATTTATTGTCAATAAATGATGTGTGTATGATCTTTTGAATAAATTCAGGGAGAATAAATTTTTAATGGAAAAAGAAACTTCATTCTAGATAATCATACCAGAGTAACTAAATGTCTTTTTCATAAATTCTGTGTTTAGCTTTGGATGGACAAGACATTGCATTGAGTTAGACCGAAGATTGTAAGACGTATTTTGTGTAATTATTATCAGATCGTGGGGCTAAGTCGCGGAGGGTTTTATAAACAAGAGAGGCTGTGTGATATTTGATACGGTCATTAAATGATAACCACATCAGTTCACTAAAAAGTTCTGTATTAGTTGATGAAACTAATCGATGAAATAATTTTTATATATAAAATATCATATAAACTAAACTGAAATTTCTCTGTAAGGAATCGTAGTGCGCTCTTTAAATTTCAAACGTATTAATAAGACACATTCAGTTCACTTCTTTTTTATGAAATTACCATTAAAATATCGCCGTGTCTTTGTAAATCAGGGATATTTAAAAATTATTTAATGTGGAGGCTGCACTTGTGCTTGTGACGTAGGTACATCTAACTGAAATTATGCGAGTATAGAACGGACATGTATTTATTTTGGTTTCATGCAAAAAAGCAATCCATGCAGACTCCACTTGTGTTCTTCTTTTTGTCAGAATTTTATCCTATACAGTACACTGTACTTTCATTGTAGGTTTTGGATATCAAATGCGTTTTTCAAACTGGATCGTGGGCTGCTGTGGCATTGTAGATCAATGGGTGGCTAACTTCAAGCGTGCAAGTGGTGTTAGCAATCAGGATGTCTTTTTTCAAGTTTGGAGGCTCAACACGGGGTCAGTCTATACACTCGTTGGCCAGAATGCATATACCGTCAGTAAGTAGTATGATAATTGGGGCACATCAAGGGAAAACGCTTCGGTGACGTCATATTTCTTGATATTTCAGTTGTTACTATATTTGGAAAGAACCTATAAAAAGGTATTGTTTCTCAAAACTAATTGGAGAGTTTGTCACACATTTTGACAACGGAAATGATATTTTACCGCGAAATGCGAATAATGCCGACACAAACCAAATTTTAACCATGAAAATTGTATTTTGCAAAAATTATTAGAACTATTTTGGTCGACGGCGTTCACCTATATGAAACCCACCAAATTAGTTGGAAATTTGCTAATATTGCACATTTGGAACATTTTAATGTGTTTGACTTTCTAAAAGTTTAGCAAAATAAATTAATAGCCAAAGTTTAGCGTGTTGTTTTCACATGCGTAACAAATAGCATTAATCATTTATTTTATTATTCACATAATTCCAGGTAAATTATTAAGTATTACTTTATTAACTAAACATCAATCAAAATAATATGCTTTATGTATAATTACTAGAAATCTTTACCATTAAAGTATTCTTCAATCATTTTAAGATACAGCTATCAAAATCAATTGAATACACGGCAGTCCTTCAAGGCAGTTATGCAAACCATACAAATAATGTATGAAACTGTTAGAAATAATGTAATTCACATCTATTTTCTTCAGAGACTATGTTTTTTGGGGTCGTTTGAAGAAACAAGTAAAAAACAAGACTGTCATATTGCATTTAAATTAATTTTTAAACAGCGTCGGATGGCTCCACGAATGTACCAATCAGTCAGGTGGACAGAATAACGGTTCAGCCAGGGGATATATTTGGATGGTAAGAATCATTTTACAATGTCTGTATTAAAAGTAGTTCTAGAAGGGTCGAATTACTTTTTTAATTTTTTTATTTTTCATCCGGTTTAGAACAATCGATTAAAAAAACAAAGACACCTACCTTTTGATTTGATCGCTGTTCCCTACAAACCACAGCACCGGAAGCCATACACACCAAAATTTAAGGGCGCAACGAACGGTGCTGTGTTCGTTCGTTTCGCAGGCGTGCATTTACTACAAATTTCGATTTCAATTAGATTTTGACCCAGCGAGCAACCTCCTTAAACACCCGTTGCACTGCAGCACTTCAAAATACGCCGAACTCGTTTCTTGTCATGCGACGACTGTTAGAACTATCGCTCTAATAAAAAGAAGCTGTAATTTACAATCAAATTAGGTTTAAATTTGCTGTCAATCATATTTTTGTCGCGGTTGGTTCATTCTCATTGCGGATGTTAAAACAATAAAAAAAGGCGTGGCTTAAAATAAAGCAACCCAAAGCCGTGAATTACAATGAACAACGTTCTGTCAATTAATTACTTTCCCGCGCTACTTCCCAACAAAAATATCAGTCGCCGCGCATCGTGTTTGATGTTTTGGTTGTAAGCCGAAGTCTAACTGAAATCGAGATTCGTAGTAGTTTTCACTGCAATAATCGTTCAGATTTATTGAAGATCATTCGGATGTTATGCTTTTTATAATTTTATTTTATTTTGTGACGTCACTATTTGAGTGGCTAAGTAAATATACGAGTATAAACGAATGGTAACACTATGTAAATGCGAAATATGAATATGGTGCCTTTTTGTTACATAATTATAGAAAAAATAATGGAGTGTCCGAGTGTTCGATTCAAAAAATGTTTAAGCTGTGATATATATTTAGTCATGTTTATCCAAAGCACATCAGATATTGATAGGGTCTTTACGAGTTAAAGGTATATTGTTTGACATTGTGTGAGTAGTAAAAAGTGATTATATTAAAATGGTGCATATCGTTATAGATAGAAAACATATTTAAATAGTTTATTAAATTTTTTTTTATCAAATTCGTAAAATTGTCACAGGGTGAGAAAGAATGAGAAGCCAGACCGTATTTGTAACCTGGACCTCCCTGTCAAAATGGAAACTGGTCCTCGAATTCCATATTCCGGGTTCATTATATTAAGCGTCTTAGACTAACCATGCAATGTTGCCGCGGTCCCCCGTTGGGCGCCAAACGTCACATGGTGAGAAAGAATTTGCAGCCAGACAGGGACTCGAACCCGGTCTCCCTCGCTTACAGGACGAGTGCTCTCCCGACTGAGCTATTCGAGCCGCTTACATATCTTTTTCCCAGGTAGTGACTAGATTCGTACCGGGACAAAATCCAAGTGCAATATAGCATTAAGATTCGAGCAATTTTATTGAAGGTGGACATCCGGAGCGGATATTATCATGTATGACACCGGCGGCGGCAATAACCCTAACAATTACATGCAGTCCATGTCGGCCTTGAGTTCAGGACAAACCCAGAACTGGGGGTCAGCATCTGTTGTAAACCAACGAACGTACGCCATCAGGATGGAAGTCAGAGCAAGTACGTTAACGTCTTAGTATGCAAACTCTACATGTATTTATTAGTGCAGACACTGTCCGAGCCATTGTTTTAGCAATCAAGTAGTGTACACTTTACACTTCTTAAAGACGATTGCAGTTGTTTCCAATTTCACATGTTACGAATTTTACGTTAGCACCGTTTGGATGGTTTACGTCGTTATAAGGGTTGCTTTGGTTCAAGGAAATGTAAATTGCCTACTTTATTGACAAGGAGAGCATTTTTTTTTCTTTAAAAATGCTTGTACATGTAAATCCGCTATGTTCAACGTCTGAGTTTGCCGGTGTCAATCGTGTCATGCGAACGGTGAACATGTAAAATTTATAACCTTGTGAAAATAGAAACCACAGCCTACGCCTTTAATATATCATAAACAATTTTGAAAAAAAACTCAATATTTTATTGTTCAAACCGCAAGATCCGCATGTAAATATAACTGCTATGCATATATAAATTAAACAAACGTAAAACAGTAAAACTTTACACAACAGTAAATTGGTAAAACAGTCTTAACTCGATGAAAGGCAAACATTTGTCCATCCGGAGATACTAGATTGGTAAATTTTAATTCAATTAAATAATATGAATCAGGTTTATGTCGTCTATAAAACAACACCCTTTCGCAGACTAGGCCATAAGAGTTGAATTAGTGGTACATGTAGGTTGAACCAGAAATCTAGACCTACACTAAGCTTTCTAGATTCCTGGTCAACATAGAAACTGGTAATTTATGTGAGATCAATTTGATTAGGTCATACAACATCATTCTAGTTACAAATCAAAATTTTAACAATTGGATTTTAGATGGATTAAACACATTAAAAAATACATTACATTGATTTATTTTACACGAAACACTTATTGCCGGTTTGTTTCAGACGATAAACCAAACTTTTCAAACCTTCCGACGACTGTCTTGGTGTCATCTGCTGACGCAATAGGAACTTCCGTTTATAAAGTCAGCTTCACAGACATCGACACTTATGACGTCAGCACTCTGTCGGTTTCTATGACTGCTAACTCCAAATACACATTTGACCCTTCGACATGTAAGTCCTGTTATTTTAGATTTTCATCAAGTGGTAAGAACTAGTATTAAATCGAATGTTTATTATTATTAATAAAAACTATAGTAAGATATTTCACATTCTTGTGTCGTATGCATTACCTTCTTACCACATTCTTATGTTGTATGCAATAATACTAAACGAAAGATTTAATTTCATCTTTAAATATCACTTTTTCCTCTTCAAGTTTTGGTAAAGTTTATTTTCTGATTGTTTCAGACCTTTTGACGACCGCAGCTAGTTTACAGACTTCCGCCGGAAGTACACACAAGCTAGAGTTCAAGGTCGTCGACCAATGTGCCAATACAGCTACTGCTACGCTAACCGTTTCCATCGTAAATCAGGTTCGCTAGTTTTTGATCTGGGGCACGGCAAGGAAATGTGTCTTTGCTCATATTTTGACATTTAAGTTGGGACTTTATTTCGAAAGAAATTGCAATAAACTATTTTTTTTCTCAAAAATAATTTATATTTTGTAAATTAATGTTTACAATTTCTACAATTTAATGTTATTTTAGCGCGAAATGCTTAAAAAGTAATGTCGTCTGTACATTAATTCCAGAAATGTATTGTGTGCGAGAAGGATCATGTTAGAAAATTCGCCAGCGAGAAATTTTATTAATTTATGCGACGGTATCACTTGTTTTTGCAGCCTCCGGTCATCTGGAATCTTCCGGCCACGACTTACATCAGTGAAGATGCAACGTTAGAGACGTTATTGCATACAATTAACGCCACTGATCCGGAAGGCACATTTGTGACATGTGCTCTAGCGGCGTCTGTACCTGCTACCTACCCGTTTGTTGTCCGTCAGATTCCATCCTCGACAGGTAAATGTACAGCTAAAATATACTACAAGTAGAATTTACAAAAAAATGTCTCCATTGTTTTCACTGATGCTGTTTTCGTCATTTAAGTTATCTCTAAACACTATTTGGAGTTTTTGTCTCCTTCTTCTGAAATAAGGTGTTAATTTCCTCCAAGACGTCCCGATTTTGATTTTAAGCTCAAGTTTAACATCAGTTTATTTTTGTATGTTGTTCTGGATTCAAGGTAAGAAAGAACTCTGAATATAAACTTTGTGTACCGCGCTTAACCCAGTGAAAACGCGCTTACTTTCTCGTACGATGACCTTGAGTTCGAAATCCGAGTAAGGCACTGGAAATTTCTCAGTAGTTTTTTTTCCTATCCACACAGTACTCGTTCTCTTCCAAAAAGGATATTAGGCATGTTAAAGAACCAGGATGATTCTTCGAACAGAGCTAATGGTATAACACTCGGATTCACTTAAATGTATTTAATTAAAACCCGTCCAATTTCATAAATGCAGCTCGTAGATGGCGGGGCAGAAGGACTAACCTTTTGAAAAAACATAATGCCCTGGGTTGGAGGTTTAGGGTCGCCATTTCAGCCAATCATATGCTTGACATTTGAGACTGGTTTCTATGCTCAGTTTTACAACCTTGGGCACTGGTTTAGCGAAAGGATGGTGTTAAAATTGAGATAAAACAAAAAATATCTTTTACGTGCTTAAATTGTTTTAAACAATAAATAAACAAACAAAACCAATAGCAGGAACGCTGTAGAAAAAACATAGGGCAAAGTACAGTTAAATCCCTCATTCAGACCACCCAAAATTTCTACAAATTTCGATTTCAGTTAGATATTGGCTTGCGACCAAAAGCATCAAACACGATGTGCGCGACTGATATTTCTGTTGGGAAGTAGCGCGGGAAAGTATAATTGGCAGAATGTTGTTTATTGTCTTCAGGTTGCTTTACTTTAAGCCACGCCTTTGTTTTTTGTTTCAACATCCGCAAGGGGAATGAACCCACAGCGACAAAAACTGATTGACAGCAAAACTTAATTTGAAAGTAAAATACAACATCTTTTGATTAGAGCGGCAGTCCTAATCGTCGCGTCATGACAGAAAAACGTGGTCGGCGTCTTGTGAAGTGCTGCAGTGCAACAGGCTGCTTGCTAGGTACGGAGGTTGCTTGCTAGGTGAAAATCTAGTTTAAATCGAAATTAATAAAAAAATAGTTTTGCAAAATGTCTCGCAGTGACTTCGGTGTTTCATTTACTTAGGTTGAAGATCAATACATATTTACACAAGTAACGGCATTGTTTAATCAGTTGTTACAGTATTGTTAAACATATTGCAGCTTTTGGGATATACTCCAAAGCCAATCCCGGGTTCAGCTATTCCACGAAGAGTCAGTATGCTTTAAGCATAGACTGTAGCGATGGAATCGACAAAGATACAGATACCTTCACTGTCTACCTGATCCAGAATACACCACCAGTGTTTATAAATTTACAGAGTAGGTACTATTCAATAATGATAATTAGAGTTTTAGAATTTATTTCCAACATAAGTAGCGAAGCTATTTGAAACTGACTTCACAATCACATGGTTATAAACGAGCATTACTGCCTGTACCCTTGTCCTTAATTCACATATAATCCGCGAGTGATGTATCCGAGAAGATCGAATGATTAAATGTTATTATTAACTGTCAGTCACAGGCCCGTGTTGGCTCGTGGCCCCTCATAGGCGGAATCTTTCATTTGTGGAAGCTATCTTTCTAGTTTGAGGAAGGTCGGTGGTTCTTTCACGGTGCCGCTCGGGCCTGGCTGCCAGGGTCTTTCTACACCAGAAATATAATAGTCATCACAAAATATGCACCCGCAGGGGGTGGGGCTTCATCATTATCATCGGTGTCATCATCATCATCATCATCATCATCATCGTCGTCGTCTTTATCATCATCATTATCATAATCATCGTCATCATCATAAGCATCATCGTCATCATCGACATCGTCATCATTATCACCATAATCATCTTCGTCGTCATCATCTTCGTCGTCATCATCATCATCATCGTCGTCGTCATCGTCATCATCATCCTCGCCATCATCATCATCATTTACCATTATAATTATAATAATCACTTTTACCACTTTTTACCACCACAATTACTGTTTTCATCATCATCAAAATCATCATCTTCATTTGAACTGGTTTGGGCCTTATTATCTTTCGATAAAGACATTCACATTGTGTAAAGCAATGTAGATTTTACCTTTTGAATACACAAGTTCATAGAATCTCCGTTAAGATCTGGGCAACCTTTGTGTAGTTGTCAGGGAGATTGCTCTTCATTATTATCTCGCTGAATTCGTTAAATTGACTTGCGAAAAAAATGTATCCCTGTTATTGTTTTCTTGTTGATTTGACTCCAGGGCTGAAGGTTATAAAACTGAGCAAGGAAACCAGTCTCAAATCTCAAGCATCTGATTGGCTGAAATGGCGACCAGTCGCAATTTCAGCCAATCAGATGCTTGAGATTTTAGACTGGTTTCCATGCTCAGCTTTATAACCTTGGGACCAGGTGCTTTGATCTCAATGCTATATTGAGTTCCCGTCCGTTTTGCTTGACCATGCCGTTAGATTCTTATGTTTTGTACGTGTGTGTGCTTTTGTATGCAACATTGTCGAGTGGGTGGGTGGAAAATAATTCACCAGGACAATTTGTACTTGTTTGTTTATCGAGAACCAGTTGGGGGAAAGTGTGAGGTTTGTGCACCATAGAACCCATAACCCACTGAATCAAATTTTTATTTATTGTAAATTTCAACTGTGAAAATATAATCATTTAAATGTTTACTTCTACATGTATACGTTCAATTTTCCAAACATAATTGGTAAACATCGTGTTTAGAAAATAAAACGTTCACAGTGACTGGTGTCAACATATTGTGTGTTTTAGATGCCACAAGTATTTCATCCACGATAGGTCTCGGGGACAGTGTTTTCACGGTATTGGTCAACGACACGGATGACTTGACTTACACCATGACATGTGGCACTGCAACGTGTCCGTTCGTCATATTTGATTGTAAGTACACATTTGATACTTACTTTACATACGAGGGTTGTTCGGAAAGTTTTGAGACAAGGCCGATATCTAACGTTGCTATGGAAACGATTATATGCATAAAAGTAACGTTACCACGTTTTTAAGTCCTTACTCGGATAAATTACATATTAAAGTATAATTTGTATTAAAAATACTGCGCAGCAATAATTAGTTACAGAGAAAATCATACTGTCTCAAAACTTTCCGAACAACCCCTTGTATGTTATGCGCAGTGCAGTTATAGTATGTATCGCGCGTGTATCATCTGTGTACACGACTTTAAAATAGCCATACATGTACAAGATATAATTTTATATACCGAGCAAAAATGGAAACTTACCACTTTTACAATTTCAGTTTTATTTTATTTTATTCTTAATTTAATTTTTGGTATTTGCACATATCTCCACACGCGATAAAGCGGAATATAATTGTTATTTTTCACAGAGGTCAAAGTAATCTCCTCTTTTCTTAATAATGTTGAGGTCGATAATTCATAACATATATGCCCCAAACAGATTATTTAACTGTCAAATTAAGAAGTTAATGGCATGTGCCGAAGAGAAAAAGGCAACCTTTAAAGTTCAGTGATGCAAATAAAATAAGATACAGTTACTTAAATATCCGTTTTTGCAAATTACCTTCCTATTAAGAAAAGAAAGAACAAAAACAAACTCTTAATTTTCCACAACCAAATAATGATTTTTCATTTTTCTTTTTATCAACCGATAGATACTGAACCAACAAATTCCAAGATATAAACATATTGGTTATCAAATTCCTCCAGATAATTGCATCATTAATGTCATAGTTTTCCATGTTATTTTTGTCAAGTTTTCATTTTGACTCAGTATAGAATGTTATTGATACCAGTAAAATTATTTACTACTGTGATATACCTTTTCGGACACTTCATAAATGACATTTGTATTAATTAACTATTTGTCCTTAGTTACTTGACTTAAACTTTAACTTGATTTAAAATACTAGCATAAAGAGATTAAGAATCCAACTCTTTCAGGTTGTTTGGCATGTAACATGTTAAGAGCAAATAAAATGTTTCAAATAATTTTGCTCACCGATATTTTATGCTGATTTTGTTTCACTTTAAATCGCGTCATTTATAAGAACTTATTACAAATGTTTTTTCCTTCATTATTTTCTTCAGCTGGAGCAATCTATGTTACCGCGGACTTGTCAACGCAAACGACCGTCGGATACGACCTTCAGATCACAGTGTCAGATGGCAGAAATACGGTCGGGCCTAAAACCCTGACCGTTACGATTGCTGGTTAGTTATAAGCAGATTTAAATACGATTTGGATAGTTTCCGTTTTCACGAGATTATAAATTTTACTTGTTCACCGTTTTCATTTTCACTTAAAATTGGCAAACTCAGTGGTTTAACAGAGTTGATTCACAAATATTATTTGAGAAGATAAGAAGACAGTTCTTTGCCAATAGAATTACGCAATTCAAATTTCCTTGAAACACATCAACCCTTAAAAGGACATAAATTATGCGAACGGGGCTCCTGTAAAATTCATAATATGTGAAATCGGAAACTATCGCGTTCGTCTTTAAATAATATATTGGAAGTATTATTAGCCTTTTTTCATATCGTTTGTGATCTTTGTATTTGTTTATATGCGAACATGAAACCCGCAATTTGTTTTGTTAAAGAATATTGAGTCATTAACTCGATTGATACTCTATCTTTTCAACCCAGAAATCCCTCAATCTTTATTAACGCTTTTTTACAAATTGTTCGCATTCAAAATTTGTTTAGTACTTTTTAAAACCATGTCTTTGAATGCAACTTAGTATTGAACTGACATTAAATATATGCAGTTATATCATACAAGTACAACTGTCAGGCGGATCCAGAGCTGGTTCAGTAGGGTTGCTAGAACCGCCTTATTGAACAAAAATATTAAATTTCCATGGGGACTTTGGACAGAAAGTTTTAAATTATCATGTTTTTTTCTCTAAGACTGTCTCAATCGAACACCCTTTTTTGAAATCTTTCATCCGACCTTGACGGTCATTTGTATGTACGTTTGTGCTGAACGTGTTTTTTTTTTTTTTTTTTTTTTTGGGGGGGGGTAGTGGGGGCATGTATCCATATATAACACAAAAGTAATGAATTGAAAGTAGAGATGATCAACACATTATAATTAAGAAAGACCGCTTGCCAGTTTAATCTGTTCTGCTCATCTTTATTATTTCATTTCAAGTAACGATGTCAAACTGAAGCTGAGTTTTGCAGACAGAATACAATTAAGTTATTTCTACATTGAATTTCCTGAGCTTATCATGTAAATCCATTGCTCATTTTAACTTTTTGCGTTCAGATCTCAACGACCCTGTGATTATAAACAACTTGCCCACCAGCGTCACCGTCGCTGAGAATACGGCGGTCGGCACATCCGTGTTTGCTGTATCAATTACGGATCTAGACGTCGGGCAATCCCATACGTACTCTATGACGTCATCTCCAAGTAGTGGCCTAAGCTACTTTAGCATTAATTCTGCAAGTATGTTTATTCGTGTTTGATGTGTTTTATTTGATAATAGATGTAGAATATAATCAAGGTGTTATAGTTTTATGAACTTGGGTCCAGATTGTCCCACTGTTTTCAAATTTTTCCACGGGGACATGACCCCGTACTTCACTTGCATAATTATGAATGCATATAATTTTAGAGAGAGCCAGCTGCGCCCCTTTGTATATATTATGTAACGGAGCTACTGTAACAGTGTAGGAAGTTTAGAATAATGAGCTTCACATTATATAATCAAAACATGGATTTTCATATTCTATAATTATGTAAAATATTGACCAATTTAAAACGATTAGGTGTAACGCTGTTCATTGAATTAGTATAACTATTATTTTATGAAATGCCACTTCAGTGCCCTGTTATGTAGCTATAGCAGAAAGATTAACGGTTAGTGTGGCGTAATGCAAAAATGTATACAATACTGCAGACGTTTTGAATTCATATATCTTTGGCAAAACGTTTTACTATTTTAAATTTATATATACTATTTATATTTCTTTAAAATCTTAGCTTAACAACGAAGGCTATCCTCAACAAAACACAAAACCCTTCACTGATTTACATGAATACGAGTTGTAAATGTATAAAAGTGTTTGCTTGCTGACCTTTTTAAATAGCATGGCTAGCTTAAAATATATATTATATACCTAAATCTATGATTGTTGATTGGTTGATTGTAGCGGGACAGATCAAAACTTCTGGGACGATCAATTACGAGGCGCTTGCATCAAAAACATTTGTATTCGCCGTAACAGTTTCCGACCCTGTGACGTCAAGCACAAAAACCTTGACTGTACAAATAACGGACGTCAATGAAGCGCCGTCTTTCGGACAAGCGAGCTATAGCTTATCAACTGTGGAGGGATTAGTAGGTTTTATTACTACAGATTTCGATTTCAATTTGATATTGACCCAGCGAGCAATATCCGTAAACACCTGTTGCACTGCGACACCGACCATGTTTTATTGTCATGCGACGACTGTTTGAATCGCCGCTCCAATCAAAAGACGATGCATTTTATTTCCTAACTGATTTTGCTGTCAATCAACTTTTTATCGCTGTTTGTTTATTCCCCTTGCGGATGTTGAAACAAAAACATAAGGCGTGGCTTTAAGTAAATTAACCTGAAGGCGTGATTAACAATGAACAACGTTCTGTCAATTACACTTAATCCCGCGCTATTTCTCACGAAAATATCAGTGGCCGCGCATCGGGTTTGTTGTTTTGGTTGCAAGCCAAAATCTAACATAAAATGAATTTTGTAGTAAATCGAAGTTTTAATGTTTGAATGCTTAACACTGTTAGTCCTAGACTAATTTTCGTTTACCGATAAAAACTGGGGGCTAACGCGTGTGACGCCAAGTGATGCGCAACGACAGTGCGTGTACGATGCACATCGAAAAATTGTTTACATTACGACGACATTTATCACCTGCTTGTTTTATTTTTGTGTATTTTGGACAAATTTCACTTCCAATGGAGATCCAATAATGATGGTAAAAATTATTTAAATTATTTAATATAAACTGACACCTCTTGTTGATATTCATAGTGCTTTAGTTTAGATAATGTCATGAAACTAGTTTATTTGTAGGTTTTCTTGCACAAAGTCATCTAAATATTAACTTCACAAAGATAATATTAATGACATGTATACAAAGTCTAATTTAGTGTTTAAATGATGTGATATGATAATTATACGCTTATTGCTTCTGTGTTTCTGATTAAAAACCACCAGTAAGGCTATTTTTCAGCATAAGATGGTGTGTGCGCGTTGCACAGAGACTGTGTATGATGTTCAAATATATATTGCAAATATAAGATACACGCTTACAATTGGAGCTCCGTAGCGACGCCTTGGTCGCTGTGTGGATGTCTTGATATCTCCATCTTCATGAAAAATTTATCAATTTTCTTGTGATCTCATGGCCGTAGTCTTGTAAATTAAACATTGCCGCGCAAACGCAGTCGAAACGTAGTATAGTGTGACAGGGTCTTTAGATAATATTAATTAAAGTTTACACATGAGTAATCTTTAGGTAAGCGTGTATCTTATATTTGCAATATCTCACATTGCTTTTCACTAACGCTGATGTTCCCAGTTAATACACCAAATCATAGAGCATTGATTTGTGTCGCCACATCACGACCAGGTACTTCAAATGTTCTTTCTTTATATCCTATTTTTGACGAAGAGACGGTCTCATAGATGTAAAACGATTATTCCTCTGGGTGGACCACTGTACTTTGACTTGACTCATTATGTATCACCCCCAAATGAAACACAGATGTATCGACATACAGCATTGTCTATTCCCTGAAAACTATAAATGATTTCGTTGATTAACACCCACATAAAATTCTACTTCGTTGAACATCATACACAGTCTCTGTGCAACGCGCACACACCATCTAATGCTGAAAAATAGCCTTACTGGTGGTTTTTAATCAGAAACACAGAAGCAATAAGCGTATAATTATCATATCACATCATTTATACACTAAATTAGACTTTTTATACATGTCATTAATATTATCTTTGTGAAGTTAATATTTAGATGACTTTGTGCAAGAAAACCTACAAATAAACTAGTTTCATGACATTATCTAAACCACGGTATGTACCCGGATAATGGGAATCGCGGATAATGCTAGATTGTGAGAATAATTGTAGATCGCCAGATCGGGAAAACACCATGGAGAGGTTAGTTATTGTATGAATTTCATGTTATTGTGATCTAATACTTATATTTTGCGATAGATAACAATCAAGCGATGTCCCAGCCTTCCACTCATACCCATACATTTGGAATCGGCCTTCAGAAAAAGTAAACAAAGGAAAATGATCACGCAACATTCCAGATTTCTACAAATAAACTACGTATTATGCCTTTTTAAAATAAATTTAAACATGCTTTTTGAAAACGACACTGATGTTATCAAAGCCCAAACATCGACAATCAAAATGCCACCCAGCTTGAGCCAGTATTATGAGTATATTCCTTAATTAACATCTTTTTTATGAGGCACCTGAAGCAAATTGGATAATTGGGATTCGCCTAGAAAAAGTGAATGGATAATGGTAATTCTTGACTAGATAATTGTATAGTTTCCCTTATTTCAACATTAATACTATTTATTCTATTCTTTTATTGCATGTTCCATCCTTTTTCGCAAACTGCTATCTTTATGAAACAATATCACCAGCTCTAGTGACAAGATAAATGGCCCATTTATCTCAATGATCTCCCGAAATAGAATAATTTCTTTCTGTCCCGAAGGCATCAACTAAGAACTAACCCAAAGCCTCTTAATACCCGGGTTAAGCGAATCTGTATTTTTTGGTGATAAATACATTTGTTAATTACTATAACAATTATGGTCTAAGATACGTATTCACGTAAGGGGAGCAAACTTTAAACATAAGAACGCTTTTGAGAGTGACGTCCTTTGCCAATTGGATAGTTAGGCCTACTGTTAAAAAACTGTATCAATTAAGAAGCATGATTTACTTGGGGTTTATATTTTTGTGCCAATATGCAAAAGTAAAGCCTATAATTGACTGAAAAAGAGTGAATTTCGTAGAAATGTTATTATAATAAGTACGTGTCGTGATCTGGTGTGAGAGAAATTTATTTAAGTAACGCTTTACATGTTTGGATTTAAATGAAAATATACTCCTACCCGGTTATTTGTGTTAGAAGATACTAAAAATCAAAGTGCTGTTTAAGTTGAATTTCATCATCAGAGTTAGCTAGTAGATAAAACAGATAGCAAATTTTAGGAATATCAGGAATAGGCATGATATTTATCATATGATTTTATGTTTAAAAATCAAATATATTCACAACATCCCCTTTCCAATATTGAAGACAGTAACACAGTAAGTTCATTCAGCATAGTGTTTATTTTAATATAAAAGTTTGAATAGTAAAACAATGATTTGCTTTTCTCAGCGTTGCGCAATTTATACGATGGCCTCATCGGATCACCGTACAATACGATTTGTCATTGTAACGTTTTAATTCGATTTTAAAGCTTCGACCAAAAACGTCATAAATACAATGAAAAGATGCATATGTTTTGTATTGATCACAGTGGATAGCGAAAAAGGGAATTTATACAAGAGTAATTAAATAAAATAATTTTATCTGAACATTTCAATTAGGAGAAACACTAAAACTCCACAATTATCCATTTCATGAATATTTGAATTTCCCATTATCAACCGAGAGAATCCCCATTATCCAATTTGCTTCAGGTGCCTCAGAAAAAAGATGTTTGTTAAGGAATATACTCATAATACTGGCTCAAGCTGGGTGGCATTTTGATTGTCGATGTTTGGGCTTTGATAACATCAGTGTCGTTTTCAAAAAGCATGTTTAAATTTATTTTAAAAAGGCATAATACGTAGTTTATTTGTAGAAATCTGGAATGTTGCGTGATCATTTTCCTTTGTTTACTTTATCTGAAGGCCAATTCCAAATGTATGGGTATGAGAGGAAGGCTAGGAGATCGCTTGATTGTTATCTATCGCAAAATGTAAGTATTAGATCACAATAACATGAAATTCATACAATAACTAACCTCTCCATGGTGTTTTCCTGATCTGGCGATCTACAATTATTCTCACAATCTAGCATTATCCGCGATTCCCATTATCCGGGTACATACCGTGCTAAACTAAAGCACTATGAATATCAACAAGAGGTGTCAGTTTATATTAAATAATCAGAAGTGAAATTAGTCCAAAATACACAAATATAAAACAAGCAGGTGATAAATATCGTCGTAATGTAAACAATTTTTCGATGTGCATCATACACGCACAGTCGTTGCGCATCACTTGTCGTCACACGCGTTAGCCCCCAGTGATAATTATAGAGGTATAGTGTGATTATATTAACCTGCCCATTTTGCATACATTACACAGTGGTTGAACGTGCTATTTTGAGACGGGGGTTTCCTTGCTATTTTGGACTGGTCTTTTGCATGTGTATGTATATCTTTAAAACTGCCTTCACTTCCATATGCGTCTATAGCGCAGTTGGTACAAAGGCAGAAAATAGCAAAATGACAATTATTTTGCCGCTTGTCGCGGGTTCGAGTCGTACTTAGACCTATAACATTTTTCGCGGCGTTTTATATTGTAGATGTTTATTGTTTATTTGTTTGTTTGTTTTTAAATATTAGGTTTGTTCTTTTGCTTTACTGATTTATTTTAATGGACTTTTTATTGTAATATTGATATTTCCATGTCACAAACTATAGCAGTACAAAATATTTCAAACATATCACATCAGTTCTGTTTCACTTTTAGAAATTAACAACGGTTTCCGCGTGGAAAATAACAAAAAAACGTGAAACTTTATATAAAAAACCGCTTTAAAAAAGTATAAAACAAAAATGGCACTAGCAGGACTCGAACCACATACCTTTAGCGTTTGAAGGATGCACTTTACCACTGAGCCATTCCGCTTTCATACATATCTAGCGGAAAAAAGACACCTAAATAATGCATAAGTAATGGATTTCCCGTTGAGGTAATGACGATTTTCACGCTTTGGTGATGAAGTTAAAAATATCACAACCAACAACCGAATAATGTATGCAAAATGGGCAGGTAAATATAATCACACTATACATGTATTCATAAAATTAAGTGCATTTGAGTATAGTTGTAAATCGTGTTTTTCTGTACTGTAAGTTTATCTTATTGTGTAATATCTTTCTAAGGACATTCTGTATATTCTTGCCGTTAGCATATTTTATAAAACACAGTGTAATGTTATTGTCCCTACTGGCGAGTGAACCCTCCCAGCGCCTACCCATGCAATTCCAACTACGCAACCGATTGGGCTAGCCGGGACTAGCCCAAGGCTAACGGTTATAAAACTGAGTTTGGAAACCAGTCTCAAATCTCAAGCATCTGATTGGCTGAAATGGCGACATGTCTGGTTTCCATGCTCAGTTTTATAACCTTGGGCACAGTTGTTTTTCAGCAAATGCTTACCAAATTGCTTAGATTTATTATCGATATTATCTTGGTTATTCAACCATGCAACACTACATGTATATTTTAAGGCAGGAGATACTGTGGGTACACCAAATTTCGGACTGTCTGATCCGGACACTGGCGATACTAAGACACTGACTTTAGATTGTGGAACATCGACCGGTTACTTCAGCATTAACTCCACTAGCGGGAAAGTAACCTACCAGTCTGACTATGACCTTGACACCGGGCTCCTTCCAACCTCCGTGCCGTGCACAGTGACCGTAACGGATTCTGGGGGACTTAAAGCAACGGCCAATTTGCTGATTAGAATAAGTACGTTCAAATATTTAAGATTCACTTTAAAGACTTATTTTTCTGTTTAAACAGAACAGAATATAGCTTTATTCATTCAAATCATAATTATGATGTACGAAGTTACAAGTACAATATTTTGAAATTTACATAATTATTCTTTATTAGTTGTGTGTTGCCTGTGCGTCGTCATTATTATAAAAGTTAGAACTGATGGTTTGTTTTTAAAGCATATCAATACATTCATTTCTTTCCGAACATGTTCAGCGTCATAAGAAACACCGTTAACCCAAATCAAAACAATAATAAACTATAATACGTAAAGCATAATATTATGGTATGCCGCATAAATGTCAGAGATAAAACTGATCCGATAAACAGCCGTCCAGGTTGAACTATTCAATGTATCCAGACTCAAGTCTAACGTTCTGTGACAAGCTGACTAAATGCTCACGGAAATACTGATCATTTATCTCATTTCTCAGCTGATGCAAACGATAACACACCCGTCTTCTCGCCCAAGTCATACAGCTTCCAGATAAGTTACTACGCTTCCGTCGGCACCGTAGTCGGCATGGTAACCGCCAGGGACGGAGACGCTGGCATGTACGGTGTTATGACCCTAGCTCTAGACCAAAGTTTATTGCCTGCAGAGTATTTTTCCATCAGTAACACAGGCCAAATAACCGTGAAGAAAACTCCAAAGGATGGCTCATTGGGTTATGCTACGTCAGTGACGTTGGCGGCAATGGCGTCAGATATTGGCGGTCAATCAGACACAGCTAACGTTGTCATCGTCATCTCAGGTGGGTATTAGTTATCAGCCGCGCCATCTCTCGGCGAAACTTCGGTGATGTGTTTGATGTTTTACTTGTTGATATTTTCTACCAGAAGCGGATTCAGAGGGGGTTCAGTAGGCTGCTTAAACCCCTTTTTGCAGTAGCATTTAATCTTCACGGGGATTTGGCGAGAATGTTGGAAATTATTAATGATGTAAATACCATAAGACTGGTAGAGCAGGCGAAACCCTTTTTCTGGAAATCTTACATGAGACACTGACTCCCAATAACACATTCTGTTGTAACTTATCACTTTTATTGAAGAAATCATATTTATCACAATCGATAAGCATTTCGATTTTAGAGGACGTTAAGGCGGTCTTCTTCTGAAAGATACCACGCTGTATCGAAGTTACTGTTAATTAAATGGTTGCAGGCTCAGGTTCGGGACTTGAGCCAGTCCAATCACTGTGCCATTGCCTAGCCACACAGATCAGATCACAATACCATCTGCATCATCGCATTCGTCACCTCAAAGGATGCGTGAATGTTTCACACTTTGTATTTACGGTCAATTGTACTATGGGTGACTTTACGGCCACTACTCCCGCTGCATTAGGTCTTAAATGGGGCACATAAGGGGAAAAGGAGACATGAGTAATATTTTTTGACACTTCACACTGGAAAGAACTAATAAGTATCTATTATTTTCTTATAACTAGAAGGGAGACTTAAAACAGTTTTATGTTTTTTACCACAAAATGCGTATTCGTTTACTCAACTTGATTAAAGAAATACGACACATTTTCACGTGACGTACCCTTAAAGAAAATACTCAGAAGTTTATGTAAATGTAGCTTGACATGTAAACATGTTAAAATTCCTCTTCCCATAGATACTACAACCACTAGCACCACCACTACCACAGACAGGTACCGCAAATTCTTCGAAGACACGAGGAACATAGGTTGGGTGGCCGGATCCGTGACTGGGGTCCTTGCCGCCACAATAGCACTTGCTTTTGTCGTGTGCACTTGTCGTGGCGAAAAAGGTTGTGCTGCGTGCAGGAGAAGATGGTAAGTAAGAATCTGTATATTAATATACTTGAGAAATATGGTAATGTTAATCAAGGGTTTATGTATTCGCCTTAGTGCAACAATGATTTATTTCTTTCATATTTTAATGGTACTTAAACAGTTTTTGCACTTAGGTGACGATGTACTTATTTCCATTTAAGAAGTACTTTTAGATTAATGAACCAATTAAATTAATGTTTCGATTTCAATTAGATTTTGACCCATCGAGCAACCTCCGAAACACCTCATGCACATCACAAGACGCCGACCACGTTTACTGTCATGCGACGACTGTTAAAAATGCCGCTCCAATAAAAAAATGCTTTATTGTACTTCCAAATTAGGTTTTGATGTCAATCAACATTTTATCGTTGATTGTTTATTCCCTTGCAGATGTTGAAACAATAACGAAAGGTGTGGCTTAAAGTAAAGCAACCTGAAGGTTATACAGTGAAACCCCTCTATGACGGACACCTAAGGGACTGAGGGAAAGTGTCCTTAATAGCGAGGTGTCCTTAATTGTGGGTTTAAATCAAGAAAAAAGAACATTTCTGTTCTTTAAAAAATCGCCCATAATACTGGGGTGCCCGTTATATTGATTGTCCGTAATAAGGGGTTTTACTCAGATATATTCAGATATTCAAGAAATTGTAATATATATATATATATATATATATATATATATATATATATATATATATATATATATATATATATATATATATATATATATATATATATATATATATATATATATATATATAGTTGAGAAAATAAATAAAACATCAACAAAAATCTTTCAAAAACACTGGATCCCCGAGAGGATACACGAACAAATAAGTTAATTATAGAATATGAGAAAAGTGTTTTGTTCTAACAGTGCTAAATTGTTAAGTTTACCCGAACGTTTTCGTCATTTTTAAAATGACTTCATCAGGCTTTATACCCCTATATATAAAAGCACATGTTGTTGTTTTTTCTTTTCTGAAAAACTGTTTCTCATATTCTATATATATATATATATATATATATATATATATATATATATATATATATATATATATATATATATATATATATATATATATATATATATATATATATATATATATATATATATATATATATATATATATATATATATATATATATAAAAGCACATGTTGTTGTTTTTTCTTTTCTGAAAAACTGTTGTTTAAACTTTAAATATATCTAAGTTTTCTGGTTACAGCCATAATAGGAATATGTATTTCAGGAAACATGCAAGACAGCGTTTACACCCAGATCCGTACGACGAGTACATGTCAGGAAAACGTGATCCAATTCCGTCAGGTATACCTAATATAGCAAACTAGATAAATGCCAGGAAAACGTGAACTAATTCCGTCAGGTATACCTAATATAGCAAACTAGATAAATGTCAGGAAAACGTGAACCAATTCCGTCAGGTATACCTAATATTGCAAACTAGATAAATGCCGGGAAAACGTGATCCAATTCCGTCAGGTATACCTAATATAGCAAACTAGATAAATGCCGGGAAAACGTGAACCAATTCCGTCAGGTATACCTAATATAGCAAACTAGATAAATGCCAGGAAAACGTGAACCAATTCCGTCAGGTATACCTAATATAGCAAACTAGATAAATGCCGGGAAAACGTGAACCAATTCCGTCAGGTATACCTAATATAGCAAACTAGATAAATGCCGGGAAAACGTGAACCAATTCCGTCAGGTATACCTAATATTGCAAACTAGATAAATGCCAGGAAAACGTGAACCAAATTCCGTCAGGTATACCTAATATAGCAAACTAGATAAATGCCAGGAAAACGTGAACCAATTCCGTCAGGTATACCTAATATAGCAAACTAGATAAATGCCGGGAAAACGTGAACCAATTCCGTCAGGTATACCTAATATAGCAAACTAGATAAATGCCGGGAAAACGTGAACCAATTCCGTCAGGTATACCTAATATTGCAAACTAGATAAATGCCACGAAAACGTGAACCAAATTCCGTCAGGTATACCTAATATAGCAAACTAGATAAATGCCAGCAAAACGTGAACCGATTCCGTCAGGTATACATTGTAATGTAGCAAACTAGATAAAAGTTTCATGAAGGAAAACCTTATCTCTCGTTGGGAAGAATATACCCCCATGTTAATAAGTTTTAGTGTGGGGGGAACAATAATTTGCAGCATTACTCGCTGCTAACTAAAGTATGTCACCACAATATAGGAAAGGTCCTACTACCTTGAAACTGTTTTTCTTTCGATAACATCTAGACAATTTAAATAATTCGAGCTGTATCATAAGTTACATAGTATTATACTCTATCAGTTCGAATAAAAGTACGCCTTACAACTTCTTTTATTTGACAAAACCTTTTTAGGTGTAAATCTAACTTCGATTTATTATCAGTTTCAGGAATTCAGAGGCACCCTCCTCCACCAAAAGGTAATTTTAATATAATATTACACTTTATTTTTCTTTCAGATTTCATAATTAAATATGGTAAAAAACGCAATTCTTATTAGAGTTTAAATAGAGATCCGCACCTTAGCGTGTAAGGGCGTGATCACTTCTACGTGAGCGGACATTTATGACTTTTATTATGATACTTGTTGTTTTGGAAAGGTTATAACTCGCAACATGTGTATTGCTTTAAAAGAATGTGTAAATCTTTCATAAAAAAGTTACTCTGGTGGTATTACCAATACATATAAACTGAACATACAATACAAATCCTTTCGCTGATTTAAATTTTACTTCATTATATTATTTTATTTTTCCCTTTTTGTACAGAGTTCCAGTTTTGGAGGAGTGAGGCATAGACTGAAGACGATACACGCCCGTTTGCAACGATTTAGCACCTGGTTGTTTGATAATCTTCACAACATAGACTAATTGTTTTCTGTGTCAAAAAAAACCTCATGAATTAACCAGAATGATCTGCAGCGTGCACATAAACTATCGTGATAATCTTCACAGCTTCGATATATCAACAGTACAAACCAAGTCTCCGTAATTACAAACCGACGGATGAAGCAATTTCATAGTTTCGATAAAAAAAAACTTTTGAAAATAAGTCATCAATATTTAAGCATGACGTACGTCTTGCATTTTTGTCTATATAGAATAGTTCCACGTGGATATGACTCTTACATTCTTGTAGATCTTAAAAAAAAAAAAACACAACGGTACCAAACACTCAATATTGCCAAAACTGACTAACATCCCATTTTTGTTGTTACATTTTTATACATTGACCCGTGATTATAACCCATTTTTCATGCTCAGCTCAATTTGACATCTATGTAACAGAATGGTATTTATAATTCATGAAGACTGTAAATGTTCTAGACATTTTAAGCTTGAGCATAGAATTAAGTTGATCATAAAAAAAGTTTTATAATCACGGGGCCTTTTTTTCTATTTTAATTGTTAATCTTAATTAATCTTAAATGAATCAGCTATACCGGTGATAGGACTACAATTATTTGTTTTATGTCTCGTTAAAAATATATTTAAAAAAGGTTAGCTATTTACATACGTATTTCAAACTAATTGAATAAAGACTAGATGAGTGTTCAGTTGAACACTTGTGTCGCCCTCTGGTGCTGTCGGAATAAAAATGCAAGTACAAAAAGGGGCATAACTTCATCAAATGTGACCTTGACCTTAAGAATATAATATCGTCACGAGCCTATTGTCATAGGGAATATAATTTGAAAGTTTGATGAAGAAATATTAATAAATGGCAAAGTTATAGCCAATGTTAAGTTTTCGTAAAAAGGGAAATAACTCCATCAAATGTGACCTTGACCTAAAGAATGTGGTATCATCACAAGCATGTTGTCATAAGGATATAGTTTGAAAGTTTGATGTAAAAATATTAAGAAATGACAAAGTTATAGCCAACGTTAAGTTTTCGTGTAAAACTCCAAGTACAAAAAGGGGCATACCTCCATCAAATGTGACATTGACCTTGAGAATTTGGCATCATCTCGAGCGTGTTGCCATAAGCAAAATAATTTGAAAGTTTGATGAAGAAATATTAAGAAATAGCAAAGTTATAGCCAATGTTAAGTTTTCGTGACGGACGGACGGACGGACGGACGGACAAAGCGGTCCCTATGTATCGCCATTTCTTCGAAAGGGCGACACAAAAACCAGATATATAACAAAATTATACGATCGGAAGTTTCCGAACAACCCTTAGTTTCTGTTATTTTCCGTGCTGTCCGCGCGCTAAATCAATAATTAAAATAATTGTTTCTTTTGGCAGATTGTAGGTTTGAGTGATGTTGGTTTTTTATAACTAATGTTAGAGGACTATGCAATAGAACTTTCTTCACCTTTCGATTTCAGTTAGATTTTGGCTTGCAACCCAAAACATCAAACACGATTCTCGGCGACTGATATTTCCGTTGAGAAGTAGCGCGGGGAAGTATAATTGACAGAACGTTCATTGTCAATCACGACTTCAGTTTGCCTTATTTTAAGCCACACCTTTTGTTATTGTTTCAACATCCGCAAGGGGGATTGAACAAACAGCGACAAAAATTTCATTGACAGCAAAACCTTATTTGGAAGTAAAATACAGTTCGTCGACTGACAAAATCTTAGTCGGCGTCTTGTAAAGTGCTGCATTCTTTTAATGGAGGTTGCTCGCTGGGTCAAAATCTAATTGAAATCGAAATTTGTAGTAATCCACGAAAAGAAGTTTTTCTGAGTATTACACTTTTTATTATTTCAAAGTTACCAACTGAAAATGATACAACTAAATTTAACAGTCAAAATAATTTCAATGTAATGTATTTGCAATTCCTGTAAACGCCCGCTTAGTCCAACATCTGTGCAGGCTTATATATACTCAACAAAAATAGAAACCTGACACTTTATATTTGGTGTATTTTCCTGTAATCAGATTTAAAGCTAATTGAATTGTGGTATGTAATAAAAATTGTGCATGTTTTGAACTTAAGTATGCATTTTGATATTTTTGGTGCATAAAACAAGTGATTCAGTGGTTATTTTCTTTTGGATGGTGCAAAAATATATAGATTTTGAATATGCACTTCATACTTATTCAAAGTTACAGTGTCAGGTTTCTTTTTTCGGCGTTAGCTGTCTAAGCTCACTTTTGACCTAGTTTTTTCGACCAATGAAATGTTGTAAATAATACTCGTGTTCTATTATTATGCAGAGGGAAAATGAAATAAACTATTTCGATTTGTAGCTATTTACACCAGAGAGGCATCTAGCAGGATGGAGAGGTATCTAGTGGGATTTTTATTATTATGCAGCGGAAAAATCAAATAGATTATTTCGATTGGTTGTTAGTGGGTGTTGTATTGGAAAAAAACATATTTACGATTTAAATAACCAGTTAAGTCAATATTGATGGCTTAAATACAATTTTATATGGAATATTCTTGGGTGTCAGGTAAAAACTTGCGTACAGTACACAGTGTAAAACGAAAAGGAAGTGTAGATATTTCTAGTTCTTACTGGTTCCTTTCTAGTTCCTTTGATACTGATTGTTAATTTCAAGTACAAAATACAAGTTCATTGTAGTGTAGTGGCTAACAATCTCGCCTTGCAAGCGGAAGGCCCCGGGTTCAATACTCAGTAATGACAAGTTAATTTACGTAAAAGTTGGTAGATTTCGCTCTTGTAACAGGATGTTTTTATTTATTTATATTAAATTTCAATGACATTTATTCATCTTGAGTTCTAACTCTACAAGAGATATTTTATTGAAACTGAATAAATGTAGATCAAGACTTAATGTAAGACATTGCTTCTTTAATCGACTTGTTATCACTGTATGAAATTGTTGCAACAGCTTCAACATTTTTTTTGAAAGACACTTTCAATGAATTTATAAGTTGTCATGATTAGGTCGCTTAATCTCTTGGTCATACTAAGAAGGCAGGGAGGGTTCGTCAACAGCTAAAACAAGTAAAGTAAACTAACTAAACTGTGTCTGCTTCGCCGCTCTGTATTTCTTTCATTCTTATAATACATGTATATATAAATCTTTTCCATCAACGCCGTTTATCTTTTTTAAAGATATTTCTTGTTTGTTGAGTATAGATATATGACGCAGGTCAAGGTGGCGCGAATGAAACTTGCGCAACATACGAAAGGCAAAGAAAACCCGTTGAGACCGTTGCCCAACAGGTGTGACCACCTTTTACTAACATAATCATTATTTAAACACGATAATAACATAAAAAATATAAAACAGTCATAAATCGCGTAATGCGCGACACGGGTTTGCGATATACTGTTTCTAAGCATGGTGTGTATCTGAAGCCGTATCTGAAGGCGTTGTAATTTATATATAACACTGAAGAAACAAATAAAATTATATCGGCATAGAAGAGGGTCGTTTAGCACGGTTTGCAGCAAAACTGTAGGTGTGTGAGCGGTTTCGAAGAAATCTCAGTAAACAGATTCCTGTCTGTGCAAGGTAGGCGAGAAACCCAAGCCAAGCTCCAGCCTGAAAAAATACAGGGCGGTTATAAAACTGAGATTGGAAACCAGTCTCAAATCTCAAGTATCTGATTGGCTGAAATGGCGACCGTTCGCCATTTCAGCCAATCAGATATTTGAGATTTGAGACTGGTTTCCATGCTCAGCTTTATAACACTGGACACTCAGATCAAACGTTAACAATCGCTGACTAAATTTGGTCCAGCATAACCTTTGTAATATTTTTCGGCTAACTTCGTTTATCGCAAAATACTTGGAGAACTTCAAAAACATTTTTAAAAATCATAATAATTTTATTTAAGCATGGCAAGTTACATTTAACCATTTTAATGGCATTATTTCAGTGTAAATCGCCCGAACAGGTCAAAAAGGGTCGTACATTTCTTTAAGGCATTAATTCGGAATGTATGTCATCGATCAATTGTTCAGAAAGTTTATTCGATAATGTAAATAACTAATAATGGATATACAGTCCATATTGTGCTAAAGATCACATGTAAACAAAGACAACGTGTAGATAAAGACAACATTTTATTTATCTCACTGACAGGTTTAAAGAACAAATTCATCCCCGAACAAAGAGCATTTGTCTGAAAAGAAAGAATTATTTAACCGGTGTGTTCTTTCTTCGCGATTTAGCTTTTAATTTAAATCTATGTTCTTGTATTTTGCAATATATTTAATTTTGGTCCAAATTACTGAAAACCGTGAAGGGTCGTCCTTCCATGGAAAATAAAAAAATAAAATTAAAATTCCACAACGTGTTCCATAAAAATTTGAACAAAAAGTGTTCAAACTTGTTTAAAGTTTTATTGAATGCATGTTGCCCTAAGAAAGATTTTCTTTTTTATCGATGAAAGTGCAATACGGACTGTCTATCACCACTAAGTGGGAAGGTACACGAGATACGTTGCCACAATAAGTTTACCTGCGCCAATTCGAAGCGAGACTCAAAATGTCTAGTGTTGGAATTTTTGTATTTCACGCTTTTGCAGCTGAAATATAATATGTATTATTAAAATTCAACAAATAGAAAAGAATATATAAGTACTCCAAAAACATTATTTACAATACAATAAAGTCCGTGCATGATTTGGGATGTATGAATACTCTAAGTCGACACTTTTACATTTGTATATCTCGAATAAAAAATCTTAGAACAGTGCCCAAGGTTATAAACCTGAGCATGGAAACCAGTCTCAAATTTCAAGCATCTGATTGGCTGAAATGGCGACTGGTCGCCATTTCAGCCAATCAGATGCTTGAAATTTGAGACTGGTTTCCGATCTCAGTTTTATAACCTTCACCTTGGAGGAAAATAGACATCGTCGGATACCCACTATTGGTTCTATTAGGTTATTCTTCAGGAATGGAGAGTAACGTAATAGAATCAATTGTGGTTATCCGACGCTGGAAATAGTATTCAGGGAAGTTTTAGGTCAATATTATTTTTTCACTATTCCATTATAACACCGTTTCCCGTAGATTTAGTTTTAACGCATGTGCAAACAGTGTTGATCCAGATCAGACAGCACATCCGTGCCATCTGATCAAGATCTACAGGGTTCGCTTCTTGGTCAGAAATAATATAATGAATCGAGAAGCAAACAGTATAGAACCTGATAATAATAATAATAATAATAATAATAATAATAATAATAATAATAATAATAATAATAATAATAATAATAATAATAATAATAATAATAATATCTTTATTTAAAGAAGGTTACTTATTTAGTACATTAAATTTACAAAATATATTGTCTAATTTACAATAAGGCATTCTATAACAACAAACAAATAAAACAACAAAAAAAAAACCCAACATACATTCATTCATGAAATATAAAATATGTTCATTTTAGTCATTTAAAACAAAATCAAATAAGTTGACAGACACCTGTAAACATATCATACGGTCTAGTTGATCTGGATCTACACTATAAGCCCACAGGATAACAGTCATACCCCATGGAGAAATGTGTTAAGAAATCTTACCTAGGAAAATGATGTTCTATGTCATCACAGTATTTCTGATACCCCACGGAAATCATGCAAGCAATGCCAAGCGTGATTACACACAAAATGGCGTTCAGGGGAATGAGCGGAATTGTGATCATCTTTGACCTGCAATAAAAGAATATGTGTTCTTGGTTAAGATTATCAGTCATAACTGATATTAACATTAGGTCTTAAACCTCGGTAGTTTATCCTTATGTCGCAAAATAGCATTTAACATCTACTTTATTTACACGAAAATGAAACTTTAAAAGCCACATAATACGACAAAAAATGAACATAAACTGTCACCTTTCCTTCAAAAGTAATTTTTATTTCAATTATCGTTTGGTTAACACAGTGAAAGAAATCAACAAAAGTTATAAGTGCGTATTTCCCATGTGAATTTGACGTAGAGCTTATTACATGGTTATTATTTTCATTTAGGAAAACTACTTAACTTACCCAAAGCCGGGATCTCGCGCAGTGTTATACACCCCATAAGCGTAATATAGCACCATTAGCAAGCCCACAAGAATCATCCCAAATATTCCATGGTATATTGGAACATTACAATTATTGGTATTGCTGTTTAGAAATAGTGTCTTGTATTGATCTTCCTCGACCTCGGCGTAAAGCATACAATACCCATCAAAGCTAGCCTGCAACGAAAGACACTTACATATACGTACATGTAAACATTATACTTAACGTCAATATAGTTACCATTTTTGAAGAAGCATTAACTTAACATTATTGAATTTGAAACCATTCCTGATGGATTCTGTATCCCGAAATAGCACTATCGTAGAACATTTTTGCAATTTCGGGTACCTCAATGCCTTATCATGTTCTTTTTATGCTGCCAAATTTTGGAAGCAAAAAAATTGATGGAATCAATAAAATCAACTGGACACAATTGCATTACCACCAATGGGAACCATGGTAATAGCTGTCTTATTTTTTTCTTCGCGTTACGGAAAATCAGTAAAACTAAGAAATCAGAAGTAACAAATGCGTAATACCGTTTAGCTGGTCAAAGTTTGAAAATGTTTTAGCAGAAATTTGAAGAATACTGGAAATAGGCTTAAAAGTGGCAACACCGGTATTGTTTCCTGATAATGATCATGGTAATCGTTAAAACTTTGTCATAAGTAACACAAAGTGATTTGTAAACTGATTTTTCGTCTCATTTAGTGTTTGTGTTTAGATGTAAATAAAATTTCGGGGGATATTAATATCTAGCAATTTTCTTTACTGTTCTAACATTACTCAACGTAAGCAAATTTTAGAAACATTAATAAAATGTAACTTATATTCTTGAAACGATTATTGGAACTGCATTCTGTTGTTTTGCTGTAGAGTGTTTTTTTTTTTAACGATGAAATTGCAATAACCACTCCCGCCGGCCCTTTCAAGACAAGAAAATTTCTAACCAGACAATTTACAAATAGAAACTATTGTGAATGACGTGATGAACCGGAAATGGAAACATATGTTAACTGCAAGGATTAGCCGGAAGCAGCCTTATATTGTTTAACAGTGATACATTACACGAGTAGAATATGACTACAATAGAAAGAATATTAAACATCAATTGTTTTTATTTTCACAAGTGAAGATATGAAAATTATCTTTTTCGATGTTCACAAGTAAAGTTAGATTAGTGTTACACCAAAATTAATGCATATTAATCTTGAGAGAAAGCCAGATTCCTTGAATACATCATCAACTTTTGGCATTGCATGGCTAGGCCCTGTCGCCATTATGATTCGCTCCCAATAGGGGAAATATCATTTTAAATTCACACTAGCGCTATTTCTGCAGTATGGCGGCCTTAAAAAGTCTCCCCGTTTATATAGTCACTACTAGTATCAGTAAATAATCGTTTTCCGGTGTCATGCACTGATAATTATATTTATCGGGGTTATCCGATCAACCCCTTATTTATTTTCCTTCAAATAGGTGGGGGCGTTGTCCCGGTTAATTCAATAGGTAGCAAAATTGGCGTTGCATTGCCAGACGCTTTCGCCGTGCGGGTTCACTCCCCAATAGGGGCAATATAATTTAGTACAACATCACTCCGATTTTAAAGTTCAATATATAATTCAGAATACAGTAGTGAATAAGTTTTTTCTAGCGCTATCTGTGTTTTCCCACAGCGATATTGAAACCGTTATTTTTTAAAAACATTGATGAAAATGAGATTAACATCCATGTCCATTACAAATAGAATTTCTTAATATTACGAGACATGTTTATTTTGACAAGTAAGAAAACAAACATGTCGTAATAATTTTAAAGTAATCCTTAAGACAAAATAAATATTACAGAATGTCTTTTCTAACTCATAAAAGTGTTTTATTAAGTTAGCGTGAAGCCCATAAGGCATCTCACACTTTAAAGAATCTAGCTGTTTTCATATGCTGATGAATGCAATTCAATTTCAATTCAATCCTTAAGTAAAATCATAAAACGATAAATAATTTTAATAGGTTACAACCGTTACATACTGCAAAAAGAAAATATATCATGCATACTTAGTTGTGTGGTACGTTTTAAGATTTAAGAATACATGTATTATTTAAAATAAAAACATTTTAAAACCAACAATTGACCGAGTAAAAATCATCATCATTTCGATTCCTTTCATCACAAATGACGTACAAATCATGCAGTGATGTTAACTACCTTATGAAAACTGCAAAACAATCGTTTAGTTTTATTTTTCGTATCAAATTGTTAGAAGAAATCTCTAGCTGTTGCAAAGTACTGCATGGTCTTTGGTGTCTACGTGAATGGTCCGAGGCTATTCCCTGATGGCGATGCTCCGAGCCGCAAAGCAGCTACGTGTAAATCTAGTTTCTTCGCGAGATGCTGCCCTTTAATGCACAGGCTTCAGGATGTAATGTTTTGTGGAGCGAGCGTCTACGCTGATGGTTCGAGCGACTATCTTACCTTATTTAATCCAACAGGTATCGCCACTAAAAAGCCGAATAAAAAGATACATAAATATAAAACAAGTTGAAATATGAATACGTGTATATCATTCAACACCATTTTTATATAGTTTCCGTAACATTAGCTGATTGAAAGCTTATAATGTAAGTCCTGTTTTTAATTTCCTTGTAAGCAATCATATCTTATATCTATCGTCAGTCTGAGTAAAATCATCTGCTGAAAACCGCTACGCTATCAGAATCTGACGACGAGGTTTTTATATCAACACATTTTGAAACAATCAGATGTAGCCTACAAAATTGTTTAAGTACATGATTGCTGTATGTGTTAAAGTATTCCGAACGTTATGGTTTTTTTCCCATGTATACACTGGGTTTTCAACGATAGAAAGTGTCGACATCCCAGCGTAGTTAAGTGTAGTGCTGTGTAGTGTCGTGTCGTGTAGTGTAGTGTAGTGTAGTGTAGTGTAGTGTAGTGTAGTGTAGTGTAGTGTAGTGCTGTGCACTGTAATGCAGTGTAGTGCAGTGCAGTATTTCTGTGTTGTTTCGTGTCGTGTCGTGTCGTGCGATGCGTTGCACTACCATGCAGTGCACTGTGTATGGTATGGAATGGTATGGTATGGCAATGGATGGTATGGTATGGTACGGTACGGTAAATTACAACATAGCATGGTATGACAAAGTATGGCAGGACAGGGTATGGTAAAGTATGGTGGAATGGCATAAAAGAACGATTGAAAACACTTAAATCATACAATATATATTTCGAATCAAAATCCTTGCAGCAGTTACTGTATTTCTACTACTTTCCCTTTTAATAATAGTAACCATCGCTTATGAATACGAAGGAATTATTAACAGAAATTTGGCAATTTTTTTATTCTAACTTCTCAAAAAATGATAATGTATTTTTACGTTTCAACAGATTTTAAATTCTTCTTAAATTTAAAACCATCGGATTTATGACGAAAACAAGATATATAGATATAAAATATTTCGTTTACTGCATTTGTAGCTTATTAGTCATAGTCACGTGGTATATTACGTCTCACTTGTGATGGAGGGATTTGTGCTAATCAAATCGCTGCGTTGAGATTGAATTCGAATACCGAACATATTTCAGTAATTCTAAATCGGTGGTCAAACCATGGTCGATATTCGGAGAACCTCTGTATTATTTTCCCTCCTTGTGTGACGACCGAACAACAAAAACATATTATAGAGTCTAGTTTGAGATACATGTATCTGCCTTTGCGCTTTAACTATATTAATTTAATATCAATGAACATTATTATTATAATATAATTAATAACAATACAATCCCGATACATGATACATATAGATTCAGAACATTTGCGCTTTAACTATATTAATTTAATATCAATGAACATTATTATTATAATATAATTAATAACAATACAATCCCGATACATGATACATATAGATTCAGAACATTTTCTGATATTCAATTAGTTAAGGCTTTACTACAACTCTCCCTAGCACGTTCATCGATAAAAAGAAAATTATCAAAATCTCAGTAACGGTAAAATGTCGTTCAATGATACTTTGCACAGATAAATGCTGGGGAGGAGTGTAGTAAGCCCTTAACTGTTTCTTAGAACAAGTGCGAGTAAAAAAACCGAACATTGTTCGTGTTGAACTCTATCGATTATCGATTAGCTCTATAATAACAATTACGCTTTGCACGCTTCTGCACGGGTGGTTTCGCAAAGGTGACAATGTTTTGTTTGGACGTGCATATACTAAGTATAGGATAGACAACGAGTGGAGTGATCTATGAAAAATAGACGCGAGCGTCTATTTTTCATAGCTCACTCCACGAGGTGTCTATCCGACTTAGACCACATGACATCAAAACCCCGAAATTCTCGTGCACAAAGCAATGAATCGCCCAAACTTTACAAACTTCTTTCATTCACAATTCGTATATAAAAGGAGTCGCATGTTAAACTTAGTTTAACGCAACTTGTGATTTAAACGATGTCACAGTAACCCAGCTTCGAATTACCAACTGAAGACTTTTTGGAGTCTATACCGAGTAAACGATTTAACAACGTAGAAGAATTCACTGACGAACAATTGAAATAACACAGAATTGAAAGATTTAATGATATTAAAAACATGAGTAGTTTTAAAGTTAAGTGTTATGTTCTGTCATTCATAAAAAATCAAATGTTTGACTGTTAAAAGAATTAGTTTGCCCTTTCAACAATCAATTTGAAACAATAACAACAACATAAAAACAACAATAATAACACAAATTAAAACTTAAAACTTGTTAATTTTAAATACTAGTATTGCAATCTTGTGACCATGTATTAAGGGTCCGCTACACCACAATTGCAAGTTCATCGATAAAAAAGGAAAATTATCAAAATTTCATAACGGCAAAATGCCTTTAAATGAAGCTTTGCACAAATGAATGTTACTTATGTATCTTTATTTTGCATATGACAAGACACATTAAAACAGTAAGGAAAATAGCGGGATCTCAAAATTCCATAAACATTTTTTGCAGAAAATCACAAACACTAAACAACACAAAACTTTATTTTAAATGCACACATAATGTCATATGATACCGACAACAAATCTTGTGTCCTCGCGTCTTACATGTAAAAACTATATTAGATATTAGTAAAAGTGTTTGACCTTCATTTTCCTGGTACCTTCCAGGTCCCGTAAATGGGTGATCAAACCCTGATTTCTCTTTTCGTAGTTGAAAGTTCTTTAC
>JAZAYU010000422.1:163097-369294 GCA_038501625.1 Corbicula japonica | reverse complement strand
TTATCGAGGTGAGCCATAAACCAGAAGTCACAAAATTGACCTCAGTGTTTGTCAATCGACTAAAACTGCTGAAACATCTTCTGTGTAAAAGCTAAGCAATCGCGTTATTACATAATTGCTTAGATTTGTTTAAAACTAACAGATACTATACCCGCTATTCATGATTTTGTGTCTGGTCTTTACCCTTACCTTTATTAATTGCCCGTGATATCGAAACGGATGTAGCCCTGAAATTTTATGATTCTGAGAATGATGTATCTTATTATTTTCTAAGTTTGGAGAGTATACTCAGAATACGTGCTGAGAAATAAAAGAAAATGTGATCGCTGTAGTTAGAACATTGGTTAAATGTATATTTTGAGCGCTTTCTTGAAGAACCTGATTGTTATTACTTGTATTAAATTTTAACCCAGCACGAAATTTGTCGATTATGGTCTTCAAATTCGACATTATGTCGCGCTACTTATTTCGATACATTTAAATGGGATTAGCTCCTTAGTAAAGCTTTTAATCAGCCTACATTCGGCCGTTGGTTTAACACCCTGAGGCAATCCCGCGACACACCACCGTTTCCTTGACTTTGACACTTGAAGTGTATTAGCTAAGCCGATAACGATGTTTAGGTGAAAACGACGATATGGCAAAATTGTACTGTTTATGGCATTTTATCGCCATAAAACCGTTTTTAAAGTCTTTGCCACCGGGGTTGCGACTTGCCGAAATATTGGGGCCGCGACCGCGGCTCTTGCTGCCCCTGCTCCTACGCGCCTATAAAAGTATAATAGAAGCTTGGACAGAAATATCAAATGAAAGAATAAAAGTAGTTTGAAAAGTTTCTCAGATTTTAGAAAACAAGTTATATGGGGAAATAGGTTTATTAAATTCAAATAAAAATCTTGAAGAGCGTTATAATTTGAAATTCATATTAGCGCTATTTGTGCAGTGTGGCGGCCGTAAAAAGTATCTCCGTACGTATAGTCAGTACTGTTATCGGGAAAATATGTCACCGATTTCATGCAGTGATTAATACGTATATCGGGGCTCTCCGATTAACATTGTGGGGTTGTGCCGGCTAGCTCAGTTGGTTGCGTCGCAGGAATTGCAGGGCTAGGCGCTGTCGCCGAGACGGTGCTGGTTCTTTTCCAGCTATACGCGCTATAATTTTATAATTCAATTCTTGGATTAATTCAGGTTTAAATTTTTTAATGATATCGTAAATGAAAACGGGGAAATTATCAAACTTTTTATTAATAAACTGAAAAACAAGTTGAACTGGATATCTGAAGTAAGCATATTAGGAAAGTCTTTACCGTCAACTTGGAAAAACTCGCTGAAATCGGTCGCATCAAAGAATACTGCTGTGAATAGGGTTAGGGTAAGATTTACATGTCATTAATTCAAAACAGTTCTATGACAATTTTATTGAAAAAAAGTTTCAATAACCATACATACATTCCTACTGAGAAACAGTTTTTAATCACAAAATTGAATGGCGGTCCTTTTACTTATTATGAACAAAATAATTTTTGGCAAAAGTGTAAAGCAATGCAAATTCAAACCCGCTCACAAAGTCATCCCAACAAATAAAAATCTATTTACTTGTAAAAAAATTGACTCGCCTTTATGCAAACACTGTCTCCAGTACGAGGATATATCCCATTTTTTCTTGGAATGTAATTATTTGGAGGTTTTCTGGAGTAAACTAGCAGTAGATTTTGAAAATTGTGGTTTTCGAAAACAATTTAGGACCATGGAAAATATTATTTTAGGTTATAAAATACAATATAAGGAGTATAATGGCATAAATATCATCCTTAGTCAAACTTGTTTTTGTATCTACAAATCTTATATTTTAAGTGATAGACGAACAAAGTATGTTAACATTCTTAAAATGTTATACCAAGATCTTTTTCCAACGTTGGTGATTTTGACAAACATAACTTCAAACATTGAGTTGTTAACAAAATTTGTTAATCAGCTGGAACCACTTATATAAATATGTTCTTCCGTTTAACTGTTACAATGGTGTTATGTCTATATATAAAACACACATGCATATGATTTGATATGTAACTTGTGACAGAGAATAAAATGTTAAAATTGAAAAAAAAATGTAATTCAAATTTGTTGCGGTGGAAAATCACAGCTGTTAAAACTGCAAAAAATTTGCCCGTTATTAAAGTTGCGGGAAAACGCCGTTTCTAAAGCTGCGGAAATGCCGCAAAAGGTCGCAGCTTTAAATGCGTCTAAAAATCTCTATGGCGATTTTAAAAGAATGCTGAAATAAAGATTTATAGTTTGCACATGTCAAGTCCTTTTTCCTAATGCGCAATCTAATTGAATTGGATATGAACAAATTTTTTATTTGACCTGAAATCGTCGCGCAGAAAAATCTAAGCATTTAAAGTTGGGCTCGATCTGTTTCTTTCATTCCTGTAAAGGTATTTTTTCTTTGATTTTGGGGTATTGTTCTCGATAATGTCATTAAATTCCCACGTTCTCACTTGATGTTCCTCGTGCAACATCTTACGGAGTTTATATCTCAATGAACGTAATCTTTGCATAATCAGAAAAACTTTTAAAACAAGGTTATCGGTATCACAAATTAGGGAAAAAAATTTGCAAGTTATATCCCCGATACCCAGATTTAGTTTAAAAATACAGGTGCAGTTTAAACTCACTATTTCAACAAGGTATTTCAAAGCCAGTCTTTTCTGGAGATTTAATTTATAAAATTAAGAAGATAAAGGATAATTTTAATTTCTCACGGTTATTCGTAAAACCCATCTGTAAATTCAAAAAAAGGTTACCCACATGATATAATGCAGCGCTCTGTAAGCCTGGTGAATAATCTACAGTTGATCATTATGTTTACCTTATTGGTTGCACGACGCTGGCAGGGTTTTTAGAGTTTATGAAGGTTTAGAGGGAAATCTTTTTCAAAAGAACCTAGAAGCTCGATTTGTTTCGTTTATCCCTGCCATCGTGTTCTTGCTGATTTGACTCCAGGAGCTCTGGTCTCGGTAAGATCATCGAAAACCGCTGGTGCAACCTAGAACCTGGTTTAAACCCCCAGTGGCAATTTGTTACAACACTGACCGTTCAAAGGCGGTATCCCCAAAGGTCATTGTTTCTGGCGTATTATTTGAATTGACATACTTATAACAAACATGCTCTTTCTTCCTCTCTTCTTCTTCGCTGCGTGGGGAGCCTGTGTTTTTGTGCGGTGAAGCCTGATATGCATATTTCACTTTTTTCGACAACTCGTTAGGCCTTTTATGTTTTATAAAAGTGTTCTTTTGCATAGAACATTGTCGAGTTGATCGGTAGGTCGGAGCTAATTCACCATTACGATTTTTACTTGTTTGTTCATATTAGAACCTGTTTGGGCAAGTGTGAGGTTGATGCACCCGAGAACCTAGTTTAAACATCCCAGTGGCAGAATTGTTTTGCCTGTGACCATTTTATGACGGTATGTGCTCTGGTTTTCTTTTTCTGTAGTTGTGTAGGATTTGATTATTTTGTAAACCCATCCTCATCTTTTTTCTCTACGTTATGGCTGCGAAGGGAGGCTGTGTAATTTGGGTGTGGAAATTCCTGATATTATTATGCATATTCCAATTGTTTATTGAGTGTATATTTTTTATAGGTCCTCTAGTAAAGGTGAAGTGGAGATGCGGGAGTTCTTCTCATGGTGGAGAATTTGTTGAGGCGGATTACGAGGGATATCTTTATGCAATATCTCACGCATTACAAGCCGGCACGAAAACCACAAACACATGGCTTGTATCGCTAATAGCAGCGTTAGGAAAGCAATACAATAAATGGTTTGTCCTATGATATCTTTAAATATTTTATAAGTATCATTCACGTGTGTTGGGTAAAGATCGCGTGATCCGGCCAAAGTAAATATGCACAAAGGCGTTAACGAGGCTCTGCCGTGTTTCCGCCTAAGTGCATATTTCACGAGGGCCGGATCACGCAATCGTTACCTAACAAAAGTGAATGATACTTTTTTCTTTCTTACCGTATTTATTTTGCGCATTTTGTTGTATTTCCTGTAAATTTTTCTTAGCACTACTTTTTTTATAGTAGCGGAGTGATATACGGGACATTCCATCGTTCATTCATTAATGCGCAAGACGTCGTGACGTCATATAAGGCGCGTGACTCATTCTACATGGGGGTGTAGGATCGAAATTTCCTACACGGGAGAAAACACCGGATGACCTGATCTGGTATGCAAGAAACCCCTTTCCTCTATTTATATCCTTTATGACACTGGCGATGAGTGGGCGAAGTATGTAGATCAATATAAGCATGCACATCCGTGCCGTCTGATCAGGATCTGCATTGTTCGCTTTTGAGTATAAGGCTAGTTCTGACCTAAACCGAGCAGATCATTATGACACAAATGTGTTAGCTGATTAGGATCTAATCTGGTTGCACCTGAGTAAAATATGTATATACGGAGTGTCGGGTTATAAAGAGCATTATTGTCAAAACAATTGATTTTCTTTTTTTCAGGTTACATAATTTTTCTTTGGTTGATTTTGTAAATATCTGTATTCGAAAGATTTATTTGCTCCGTGTGATGATCTGATTATTAACTTTTAGCGCCAATGGTCAATAATTTTGCAGCATAAATTTCAATAAAACATAGAAGGAAGGTAATGCTGTAACTGCGCTTATGTCGTACTTAAACTAAATTTTAAACTGAGTCCTTTTATCATGTACATTCTAGTATACGTGACGATCAAAACCAATTATTGTTGTTAACTACGAGGAAATATTAATTAAAATTCTATAAATTATAAAATTCCATAGATGTCATAGTCAATTTATCGGTTCTACATATTAAGGGACTTTTTTGCAAGTTTAATCGCCGATACTCAGATTCAATTGAAAAATACCGTTGCAGTTAAAATATGCTATTGCAACAAGGTAATTTATAATGAGTTTCTTATGGAAATAGATGAAACAATAGGTACCGATTGGGATGCCTATTACTTTTACATTTAATAATGTAACATTTAATCCGTAGGGGATTTCATTTTACAGTCATTTTTCACAACCCTACCCTCTAACCATAACATCTTTACAACGATATTTAATGGACTTGTAAAGACCTAATAGAGTTGCTAACTTTCTTACAGGATAACAATTATGTTATACTTTGTACCTCTTTCAATAAAGAAATAATAGGCAACCCAATGGGTAATTATATAGCAACCCTTGTATCTTATCGGTTTTTATACTGATATGAAATAGACTTTTTTTCAGGCGTTAATTTTATTTAAAATACCAATTTGTATTACAAGTTCTTTTTTTGACTATCTTACGATAATCCGTTTTTTTCATATTTTACAATCAAAACACCAACAACATTTATATATAAACAATTGCTAAGCAAAGTAAGAACAGAGTAAGGTGACATATTAATATATAATTAACATCAAGTATGTGTTGTATATGACCGTAACAAATCTCATATTGTTAATTGGAGATGCTTCACGAATTTTAATATCAATATACATTTTTCATTTTTTCTTTCGTAGTATCTACATAAAATATATAAATCTCCGTATAACAGTTTTTCAACATTATAATGTTCAGTTCTCCTCTCACTTAAATAGTATGATCTATAAATACACGAACCTATTTGACTTAACAGAATATTTACTTGTAGATATTTTTTTTCATCGATATTTTATACCCAATAACAATACGCTCTAAGCAATTCATTCTGACTGAAAATCCACATTTTTTAAAAATAGAAGAAACTATCTGCCAAAACGTTTTAATTCTTGTACACTCTATAAAAACTGATTGTAGTCTTCATATTGTCTGCAATAGTTACATAATGGAGAGTGTGAAAGTTTCCATCTGAACAAATTTTCATTAGTCGCAATAATTTTATGAATTGTTTTGAATCTAAATTCCTTTACTTTGTTATCTAATATAACTTTGTTTAAAATATAGTAAAAAGAAGTCCATTCAATTGCTTTACCAAATAGCCTTTCCCAAAAAGTATGTACATAGGGTTTTTCAAACTTGCTTTGAAGAAGTGTTTGATAAAAATATTTATTTGAAAAATCTATATTCCTTTTCATTTCAGTTTTGACGTTAGTTTTGACCGATTCTTCTATTTTTAACATATTTTTCCATGATCTTGGTATCGCAGACTGAATATTTTTTACTTGCGAGATCCAATTTGTTTTGTTTACTAGAGTTTCATAAATCTTTATCGGGTCTATTTCCCCAGAATCGTTTATTATATCATTAATATATAAAATATTTGATTTAATAAAATTGTGGAAGATTAGAGATTTACCATTTAATTTAATATTACGATTTCCCCATATAATTTGTTTACGAATATCATAATATGTCTTGGGTTCTTGTGTTTGTTTTGTTTTATTAAAAGAGATGTACGTTTCTATAAGATGTTTATAGAAAGCTGGTATATTGTACCTTGTTTTTGGTAAGGACCTGTACGAATCAAGTTGCATATCAAAAATAAGATATTTTTTGTCCAAATTGACTAAGAAAAAAGTTTGGGATTACTTTCCAGTTAGCTTGTGTCTGATTGTCGACTAGATTTTTTATCCATTTTAAAGTTAAAGCTTTTGAATATGTTTCTAAATCGGTTATTTCTAAGCCACCTTGTAATTTATTTCCTATAAAGGTCGTCTTTTTAATGTTTTCGTTTTTGTTGGACCATAAAAACTTAAAGAACATTGTATTTAGATCCTGTAGAATTTTACCCGGTATTTTCATTACTTGCAGGATGTAATTTAGTTTTGGCATAATGAGAGTTTTTAATACCAATATTTTTCCATAAAAAGTAAGGGTTCTGCCACTCCATTTATCAATAAGGTACTGGCATTTTTGTACTTTTTCATTCCAATTTAAATCGCAAATAAATTTCTCTGTTCCAAAATAAATACCTAATGCTTTTACTTGAGTAGAAAAGTTTATGTTATATACGTCGTGATTTTTTTGTTTCGCTCTTCCTATCCATAAACCTTCTGTTTTATTTTTGTTTAAAATCAGACCTGAATATTCACCAAATTCTTCAATTAATTTTAAAGCTATTGTAATTTCATCTTCATTTTTCAAAATAAAGTTGTGTCATCGGCAAGTTGTGTTATCTTTAGATTTGATACTGAGTTATTATGTGTGTCCATTACACGTACACCGGTAATATCTTCACAGTTTTTTATTTTTAAAGCCATTATTTCGGCAACAATAATAAACAAAAGTGCAGACAGAGGACATCTTTGTCTAATGCCACGATTTAATTTAAAATATTGTGATTTCCAACCATTATTTATCACGCACGATGTAATATTGTTATAAAATGTTTGTACCCATTTAATGAATGACGTTCCAAATCCAAATTTTTTCAGCACGGCTACCATAAATTTCCACTCTAAAGTATCAAATGCCTTTTTGAAGTCTAAAAATAGAATAGCTGCATCAATATTAAGTATATCCGCATAGTCAATTACATCTTGAATTTGTCTTAAATTATAACCAATGAATCTGTTTTGTATAAAGCCCTGTTGGTCTAAACTAATGATTTTTGGTAAGGTGTTTTGTAAACGTTTAGCAAGAGTTCTTGCGGCTATTTTATAGTCGATATTGAGAAGTGATATTGGTCTCCAGTTTTCGAGATTTTCTGGATCACCTTTTTTGTAGATTAAAGTAAATACACTTTGTTTTTGTGTGGCTGAAAGCTCTCCGGCTAAGTATCCTTCATTAAGGCTATTAATAACAAGAAAACCTAATTTGTCCTAAAATTTTTGATAGAACTCAACCGTTAGTCCATCAAGACCGGGACTTTTATTTAATTTCATATCTTTGAGCGCTTCAAAACATTCATCATATGTAAGAGGACCTTCGCAAACTTTGGCTTCTTCACTGTTTAAAATATTTGGTAATATCGTGTTATTTAAATAATCGTCACAATTTACGTGCTGGTTATCACTTTTGTATAAGTTTTCATAAAATTTAACCTCTTCGTTCAATATGGCGGATAAATCGGTGATAGAGTTTCCGTTTATTTTAACAGAACTTAAAACCTTTCTACTTTGTCTCGATTTTTCTAAACTAAGAAAGAATTTTGTATTTTTTCGTTAGTTTCTAATAATTGAATGCGTGACCTTATCTGTGCTCCGCGTGCTCTAAATGAATAAATGTTTTCGATTTCTTTCTCTATTTGTATAATTTCAGCTTTTATTTGGATGTTTATGTGGTTATCATTTAAACTGTATAAATATTTTAATCTATTTTCTAACGTATCTAACTCATTTTGCCTCTCTCTTGCTTTTTGTTTTGCAAATGCTATTGATTTTTTCCTTAATTTTATTTTTACAAAGTTCCCACTTAAGTCGATGACTATGTATATTTGAAACATTAAATGAGTTTATAATAGCTGAAATGTTATTTATATAACCATCATCTTCCAAATTAGTATTATTTAATTTCCAATAACCCGGACCTCTTTTTGATGGAGGTCTTAATTTTAGGGAAATTGCGAGGTGATCTGTACTTTTAATTAGTGCAGGTCGGATATCCGATTGTAGAACGCATGAAATTAATATTTCTTATATCAACCAAAAGTCTATACGGCTTTTCTCTATACTATTTTTTCTTCGCCACGTATATTGTTTATTGTCTTTATTTATAATACGCCAAATATCTTTAAGATTGTGACTTTTTGTTAACGACTGCAAATGTTTTGAAGAATATAAAAATAATGCGTTTGAAACCCTGTCAATCTTTCCTAGAACCTCATTAAAATCTCCTACTATTATTTTTAAACCTTGAGCCTTTTCAGTTACAATTTGTGAAATATTATTGAAAAAATGTTTCCTTTCTTTCTTATTGTTTCTTGCATAGATATTCATAAGCGAGTATATGTTATTTGTTAATTCTACATTTAAGAAAACATATCTACCAGAGACATCATAATCAAAATCTAGGATATCAAAAACGAAATGTTTTCTTATCATAATACTACAACCCCTACTTGCCCGTTCTCCATATGAGTGAAATAAAGAACAATCATTAAATTCTAATTTGACTATATTTTCAATATCCCTAGTAAAATTTTTTTCCTGTAAAAATACTAAATTTGCTTTCTGTTGATTCAACCATTATAAAAGTCGCAATCGTTTTGCTTTATCTCTTAATCCTTGAGTATTTAGCGAAATGAGATGAAGGGGTGTTCTACAGTCTTCCATTGTTACTGAAAATAGTTATTATATAATAAAATTCACAAAGGCGTAAGTATGATAATACATTGTATAAACACAAAAAGAAACTCATTTACGATAATAATTGAAAAGGTGAATGAATGTGTGCGTATGCTTGCATGCGCGCGCGTGTGTGTGTGCGTTTGTGTGTGTGTGCGTATGTATTTGGTGGAAATCGGGGACATCAACCTGAATACACACCTTCCAATCGGGGACACACATCAACCGGGGACGTCCCCGTTTTTAAAATGACGAAAAATGACGAAAAATGAACATTTTAGTATATGTTTACCTATCTCACGGTCAGATTTCAGTAGAAAATTACTTGTCCTCGGTTAACCATAGTAGTACAGTGCACAATTTACATTCGCGGTTGGATATTTCAATTGCGATGATACACACGTGTCCCCGTTTATGCAGCATATTTCACTGCAGTGTTACACACATTGAATAATGTTGTTTTTCCGTTTTGTTTACACTTGTATTTATTTGACTTTTAAATTATGATTGTTACAAGTGTATTTATGTTAACTTCAGTTTTTGGATTATTACTTTCATTGTGTTTTCTAAAAAAATTGATTACTAGTATAACACAAATAAAGTTGTTCAACGAAAATTAAAATCTACATTAGTCGCTTGAAGGTAGATAACTACCCAGTGAGTGGCCGATTCTAAGTTTATGTACGGTAAGACATTGTGCGCGGTGTCTTATTTGCGAACGATAATAGTTATAATTATATTTATTGTTCCTCCAATAATGAAAGTTTTAGAGCCTTAAATTCAATAAGCTCAAAATCTATCTAAACCTAATAACAACATTACCGACGTGTTGCATTCTACACTATGATTTTTCTTATCTTTCAATAATATTGTACAAAAGAAGGATTTTTTATAGGAATTCTTAATTAATATTCTAGCTTCAAAAATACTCATAATTTGTTATTATAATGGACATTTTTTTTTATTTTGCTAAAAGTATAAATTTAAAATAATATTGTTATTGTTAAGAATCTTCTCCTTAAGTTAAGGCATTCAAAACACACAAAAATTCTTTAGAGGGGAATTTTTTTTTAAATAGGAAGAAATAATTTGGGGAAGAAATGGGGTCATAATTTGGTTCCTACCATCGTGAAATGGGGGCCCTGTATAGAACTACTGTATTATCACAAAAGGATATCGGTGTATTTTCTGGTAAGAAATAGCATGAACCATTTACATGAACCACACTTCTAGCCCACATGCCGCATAATTTGTAATTTGTAACCGTATCTGATACAAGCATAGAGTGCAGGCTGCACGTACAGGAATATTTTTCTTGAAATACTGAGTTGGAGAACATATTCCAAAGCTTATTTAAAACCAAAATAACACTGATCTATGTCATATATCAAACACTGTTTTTGTTCTGATACAGTGATCTCACTTGTGAGCTGCTTAAAGAACAGCAAACCGATGATCGATTATTAAACTTTGTAATCGATCATCGAAATCGGATCCTAAAAACGATCGATTTTCGATTATAGTCGATCATCGTTTAACCCCTACCGCCTACTAAGAGTTCTATAACTGCCCCTGCAAAATTTCGCGAAGGCACATGATTCAAGTACATAATACGAGTACAGCCATGCGCAGTGAAACAGTCAAACGAGCATATTACACGCAACTGTAGATCAGAGTGTCTTAGCGTACAGTTAACTGAAACGGAAGTTGCTGATCTGTACGCCGATGATCACATAGTTGCTTACAGAAAAACCTGCGACATCGAATTATTTTTTGGTTAATAAACCAAATTTAATGTGCATTTGGGAAAAAAATCTGGGGTAAGTACAACGTTAATTGTTAGTCCTGCTGCAATCATATAGACTTAAAGGAAGGGTTAGTATTGTTATAATCCATCATCGTTCACAACTTGATCAGTGAAAATAGGAGCAAAACATAGAACAAAACGGGACGTTTTGGGTTCAAATTTATTAGTGTAAATAGATTTTGGCCCATATAATATGTGTTGGTATGAAAGAAAATTTATTTATTTAACTTGTGTACTTCGTTTACCCGAGTTTGAACGACTTAGAACCGAGAAAATGACACTTTCTTTATGTCATTGTAAATGATAAGAATGTACGTATAGTTGCAACTGTACGCGATCGCGATCGTAAGTTGTTAACAGATGCCTAACATCTGAACCCATAGTTGTCATTAACAATTTATGGTTCCAGGTAATGTTTTCTGATTATAACGACAGGTTATCATTTAAGCTTCAGTTGACCTTAAAAATTCTTGCACGAGAACCTGAAAAATACATATTTGTTTTTCAATAAATTTGCTCATTCTTTTAATAATACAATTGTATAAACAAATAACTGACCATAGCTTCTGTTTTAAAGTCAGATTTGTTTTTAGATCTCTTGTTAGCTCTTTTATGAAAGGAGGCGTGAAAAAAAACTACAATAGTCCAACCAAGCTATTTCAGTGGTAAAACCGTGTAAGATATGTAGAGACCCGCTGTAATGTTTTCATTTCTTCTCTGAACAGTAGAAGCCATAATATAGCTGGACAAATACGCGTTAGTACTTCAACCATAGTTTCTTAAGATTTCATAGAATGCTCCAATCAGAGTAATCACGACGTACTAATACCCGAAATCTACCAATGAAAGACGGTAAAAAAAACCATCTCGAAATTTTAACGACCTTAAACATGAAATTCTTAGCAGTTGCAGACGGAATTGTTAGCTAACTTTACTCAGTCACTAAGTGTTGGATTTCAAAATCTGAAACCACTTAATGGAATTTTCCTGTCAAAGACCAGACTATTAAAGTCTTTATGATATTGGATAATATTTGTTCTTAATGTGTATTATTAAACATTTACCTATTTAATGTTCATTATTTTTTAACTCCCCATACACCGCGTAAGCATTGTCGCCGATAAATTCACCCTTTGAAATAAGTTAGACTGGTAAGACGAACTGATTAAGTCAATATAATTTAGTAAGTACACATTAACCAAAGTTAGAAATTTGAAATATGATGCAATGTAAGAATTACAGATATCAAAACTTTCAGTTTACAAATTTAAGGTGATTTTTTTACCAAAAGTCATATCACGAAAAGGGCATAATGTTTTAAAAGTAATTAATGCAGTACTTGGATGCCGTATTTATTATAAGGTTCTGAAATTAAAAATATTTTCAGAAGCATGTTTTAATGTCATTGTTACGGAAAAATCACCGCAGGTGAATGTGACGTCAACATGACGTTTCGCGTATACACATAAATATTAAATCTATTTTTTTGTTTATCAAATTCAACGAAAATCTGATAAGATTCTACATATTTCAACAGATAAAAATCAATAAAATCGTACATGTTTATTTATGCGCCAAATTTGGGTATGTCTAAATCAATTGTGCTTTCGTGCTGCGATATCCCCTATATATATTTTCAAAATATTTTTGTCTTTTTGTTCTTAGCCAGTTTTTCAAAAATATTTTTTTCAATTCAAATATAGTTCCACACTTCGATGATTTTGACAACCAATGCCAAATTTTACAACTCGATCAGGAAGGTAGACTCGATGTCATCATATGATACAAAGTATTTGTTGATTTGGACCATTATTTGCTAGAATATCCAAGGTAAAAAGTGTGTATTTGGCTCTTTTGCATTGACCAGTGTACCAAACATGAAACGATTTTAAGTAGCAGTTATGACTACCGAAAGAGTAGTGCGTCAAATATTAAAAGTAGTGTCGTTATTTTTTTCAATTAAATGAATATTATCATCATTAAATATGACGAACCGAGCTCAGCAACATTCAGATGTGTTCAAAGAAACGATAAAAAAACAAACATGGTTCCAATTTTAAGTTCGAAATAAACATGGTTTTGTTTCCCCGAAAGTTGTGAACTAAATTACACTAACAACCCTTTAGCACTTTGGCGTAGGTTTGTGTTTCTTTTTATGCTGCATGCGTTAACGTCTCCATATATAGAGAACGTACTCTTATATAGCCTTGTGAGAACTGTCTGTCAGTTGGATATCATGTAATTAAATAAAACTATATGTATCACTAATATTCATGGTTTTTTATCCCCCTCACCTAGCTTTTGTTGCACAAAAGATTTGGGTCTGTAGCTTAAAGGCTATTACACACTGAGGTTGAAGATAACCATTACCGAGCATTTGGCATTTGTGTCTAGTCAATCATTTTGTCAGTCATGTTGGATTCTTAGATGACTTGGCAAAAGTGTTAGACACCAAGACTTTATGTTATAAGCTCTTGTTAGACAAAAAGCATGTGTCGCTTTCAAGACAAATCTTCGCAACTAAGGTTAAACTGTTGATCGAGTAACACTTTTCTCCCAGAAACCAATTCAATAATTTATTTGGACCGAACTCATTAAATACCTTTACTGACTAGTTAACCCCATAAAAATAAACGAAAATGTATTATTTTTTTAACGAGTTTAGCTGTTGAAAATTCTAGTGTTATTAACGTTAGTATGATTTCGAACACGCCATTGCGACATTAAAACATGAATATCACTTTTTGTCTTATTTATATTCATAAACGATTCCGGTATGAAAAGTTTGGTAGGGTACCATGTCACACTCTTTAATTTGATAACACATTCAAAACTGTACGATGTCTGGATCAAAAGTTACCTCATTTGGCCCACAACTGCCGTGTTCTGTCTCAGTTAATGAACGTAAAGTTGTTAAGGCAGTAGCGGATTTGGGGTGTAGCGGATAAGCCGTTTATTTTCTTGCGCATTGTCTCTATTTATACATTTAGAATAATTAACCTTTATATCAAGCGAAAGCGTAGATATTCATTATTTCCTCCATACGAAGAGCATAATGCATGTCTACAGACATAATAATCTGTCCAATCGCTGTCAGAGGTTGAGGTATGATTTGTTGATTAACAATTCACCGAATGGAACAAACTACAGTTTCTGGAATACTCTTAATGTTGGTATTTCACGCATCATAATCTGTAGCTAATTGATGGGTCATAAAATAGAGATTATCAGATCACTTGGGGCTAATTTATTGCACATGGATTCGACAGGGAATTAAGGTCTTTGATTTTATGAGAGTTAATAGTCAATAAGGTATTCTATGTTGAGTGTACACAATATGAACATGAAAACAAATTTCTTATGACCTATTGTATAATGATTTTCTTCCGTTACAGTTTGCAGCAATTCCCAGGTTTAATTCAGTTCAAATGGTATTGTTTCTTATTTAATAAACCCCTGCACATGTTTAAGTACATGCCATAATAAAAATATATTTTTTGGATTTGTTTGAGAAGCCCCGTCAGTGACTTACATTAACTATCCCATACTCCCCGAAGCTATCCGCTACTGCCTCAATGCAGGTATATCATATAGAAAACCTCAAGCAGGAAAGTTATCATAAAAGTTTTAAAAGAATGATGTTTTCAAGTGAAAACACTTTTTGTCTGTTGAATGATATTGATAAGTTTGTAAAATTTCTACTTTTAAAGACCCGTAGAGCGGTAATCTGATTAGCTATCCGCTACTACCTGAACAACTGTACTGTAATAATAATGCGAATGTTTTGTCAAGAAATGATTAAAAGCCAATTTACAGTTCAACCTACTTTCTCGGCCAATCAAAAGCCTTCATTTCATTCAAATCCAAGAAATTAAATGGCATAATTTGGGTTTCACATTACTTCCTGTTAAATCTGACCAATTCAATGATTAAATTTGGCAGATTTAATGGTTAAATGTGTCAGATTAACTTCAGTTCTACACAGTCGGTAATAGAAACTATACCGCTTAATTTCTTGGACTTGAATGAAAAGCTTGTTATAAATAAATAATTACTATTTTGTTACATAATTTCAAGTTTATATAAGCACAGATTCATAATTTTCCAACACACACTTTTAAACATCCGTTACAAACTTTTTTCAGTTAGGTTTTATTTTAACAAGTGTTTTTACTGAAATTGAAATCATGTGTCATCCATGCATAGCTCACAAAGCTAATAAAGAGATACAAATAAGAGTATAAATACAGTATAAATAATAATTCATATCTGAATTACCCACTTGTTTTTAGAAAAACGACGAAATTTAGCATGTTTAAATTAGTTTACTATTAATTTAATGCTGTATTTAATTTATTTTTATTAAAAAAGTACTTTCACTCATAAGAAATCATTAATAAATAATTCTAAACATCCTTTTTGTATGTAGTATTATGATTTACACAAATCTTGTGTGCTTATTGCTTACTTTTGAGTTGCACTTAATTCTGCAGTTTCTGACAAATCTAAGAATATGTTTAAGAAAAATGCATCATCTGTTTAACTAAAATCTATGTTATTCTGCATTGCATTGAGGTTATCCTGCTGCTAAATTTTATTATTATTTTTATTAGTATAAATGAGCGAAAATTCGAGAAACAGGAATTAATATCTTGATAATAAAAATAGAATTTAAAAATTAACACTGCCTAATTGGAATTTGAAACCAAGTGACCTGAGAAACTAAACACATCGAAACATTACGGGGATATAAGTTAGGTGAGAGTCGGCTATTCAATTGAAGTGAATTGCTATATTGAAATTCTGGAAACGGGGACGCATTGACGATGGAAAATGGCAGCAAAAAGAAATAACAGACGAACAAATATGTAAGTGAATTTTCAAGATTTTAAGCATGATGTAGAAATCAATTAAATTAAATTATACTGTTTATAATCTTTTTGGACGTTTGGTATTTTAGCCCACATTACACATTCACGGTTATGGCCCGGTTCTCTAAACCAGGGTAAACGGGGACATCAAACCGTGAATGTGTTATGGCACTGGCGGTTCCAGAGGGGGTTCCGTGATTTTGACCCGCATCTGGGATTTCGAAAATGCTATGTAAACACTATAGAAAATAAGGCAGGACCCCTCCTGGAATTAGGACGGACCCCCTCTTAAATAACAAAGAACCTCTCTGAAATGATCAGGACCCCTCTGAGATAAAACGGGACAGGACCCATTCTGGCGAAACATCATTACGAACTTTTAGTAACATCGATATACCGGGAAATCGATAAATTTGCCTTTATAAAAAAAGAAGGAACTAAAATCATTATGCAACCTACTTCTGCGTGGCTTAAGATCACGCAATCTTAATCATAGTAATTTCAAAACCTTTCATGTACATTTAATTGCCAGGAACAATTAATACACACCGTTTTGAAGTATTGATGGTAATCGGGGACACATTATTGTATTTATTTCAGATGGTCAAGATACAACTGATAAAGAGCAAATGGACACGTTGAGAGATGAGGTATGAAAGAATTTCATTAGCATAACCACATTAATTCCGAATTGTAACAGCATAGAAATTACGCAGTAGTTTCCACATTCTTCAACCGGAGTCATAAAAAAACATGTTTGTCTTGATTCTTATTTTTGTCATATTAGATAAACCAAAATTAAAAACGTGTTAACGCTATTTCAAAACTAATGTTTGTCTATTTTATTCATGGCTTATGAAATGTTTTGTGATCACTGGTATTAATCAAGCACACAGGGGTTAGGTCATTAAATTCATATATATTATATATAAGATATTTTAGATATTTCTCAAGATGCTCACTAAATGACCTCTGTCAGAAATGAGCCTGATATCTAAAGCTAACATTCGAACAACCATAATAATTTCGAGCAACAGCTATGTTAAAATTATACTTGAAGTTTTAAAAATTCTATTACATTTTCAAATATGTGAAACGGGGACATTTTGATATCGTATCCGTCTATGTTTGTATTTATTCTTATAAACTTTAGAAAAATGCGAGTTACAGAATATTCTTTTGAGACGTAGAAATAATGGCCACTGTTAGAAATGTATCATGTTAGAAAGACAATAATTTGTATTGCCATACTTATGTTGAGTCATAGCAAGTTTGAAATTACGCCTGCATTTAGTTTTAAATTATCGATTGTTAAATGTAAAAATTATATTTTGAGTCTTAAAGATTCTATTAAATTTTCAAATATGTAAAACGGGGACATTCTGATATCGTATCCGTCTATGTTTATCTTTATTATTATTACCTTTAGAAAAATGCGAGTTACAGAATATTCTTTTGAGACGTAGAAATAATGGCCACTGTTAAAAATGTATCATTTTAGAAAGAAAATAATTTGTTTTGCCATACTTATGTTGAGTCATTACAAGTTTGAAATTAACCCAGCATTTATTTTCAAATATATCAACGAAATCATTTTAATTGTAAAATTATGTTAATGGGACACAGGGAATACACTAACATTCCGTTTAATATCCATAAATATATTTTATGAAATAGCATCAATTGCCTTTCTTTTTCCTATGCATTTCTATTAAGTAAATGTATGTGATATCATAGTTGGTACTAGAGATGCATTTCAAACACATTATGCAAAAGGCTGTTGTGTGGTTTCAATTTATGCGACATTAGTCATAATTATTTCAAGAACTTACGTGTACATTTAATTGCCAGGAACAATTAATACACACCGTTTTGAAGTATTGGTGGTAATCGGGGACACATATATAGGTAATTATTGTATATATTTCAGATAGACAAGATAAAACGGATATTCAGAACAAAGAGCCAATGGACACATTGAGAGATGAGTGAGGTATGAAAGAATTTTATTAGCATAACCACATTAATTCCGAATTGTAACAGCATAGAAATTACGCAGTAGTTTACACAATCATCAACCGGGGACATTAAGAAACCATGTTTGTCTTTATTATTATCTTTGACATATTAGGCGAGTCAGAAAAAGTATTTCTGCAACGTAAATGTTAAGGATTATTTCAAAACGTAATCTTGTGAATTCTATTCATAGTTTACACTTACTGCACAGTTTCGTGAATGTTGGTAATCGGGGACACACTGATTTAGTCATTCATTAATATCTTTTTCAGGTGGACATGATACAGGTGATAATTGATAACGAAGAGACAATGGCCACGGTCAAAGAGAAGCAAGGTATGAAAGAAGTTCATTAGCATAACTACATTTATTCTGAATTATAACAACATAGAAAATACACAGTCGTTTTCCACATTCTTCAACCGAGAACAGTTAGAAACAATGTTTGTCTTGATTCATAATTTTGCCATATTAGGCAAATCAGAAAATAATTTCTGCAACGTAAAACGTGTTAAGGTTATTTAAGAACTTAATCTTGTCTATTGTATTCCTAGCATATATTAAATGCACTGTTTTGTGATCACATCGGGGACACATTGATTTAGTCATTCATATATATATATTTTAGAAACACGTGATATATCTCAAAATGCACAGTCAATGATCGCTTTCAGAAATGAGCCTAAAAAATGTACCGGAAGCTATCATTCGAACAACCATTAATTTCGAACGATAGCAAGGTTAAAATTACGTTTGCAGTTTTAGATCTTCTATACCTTTTCAAATATGTGAAACGGGGATATTTTGACATCTCACACGCCTATGTTTCATTTTATTCCTTATATATTATGTTAAGAAAGAAAAACGGGTCAGGAAATGCATGTTGTAGACATTGAACTAATGGACACTCTGAGAAACGTAAAACGTTAGAAAGACAATAATGTATTTAAGTACAATACTAATGTTTAGTCAGAGCAATTTAGAACCTACGCCTACAGTCTTTCAAATATATCAAAGAGAGTCATTGAGAAATCACAACCTTCTATGTTTGTTTTTCTTTAATTGTTCCATTATGTTAAAGGGCTAATACGGGAAATACACAAACACTACGTTTAATATATCTTCATGCACATGTTTATGAAATAGCATAAAGTGTTGTTTTTTCCCATGCATTTCTATTGTGCAAAGTTATGTGATACCATTGTTGATATATTAGGGATGCATTTCAAACACAGTATGCAACCTACTTCTGTTTGATTATAGTTCACACAACATTAATCATAACTATTCAAAACCTTTCCGGTACATTAAATTGCCAGAAACAATTAATACACACCGTTTCGACGTATTGGTGGTAATCGGGGACACACTAATATAGGTAATTATTGTATATATTTCAGATGGACAAGATACAACTGATAAAGAGCCAATGGACATATTCAGAAATGAGTCAGGTATGAAAGAATTTCATTAGCATAACCACATTAATTTCGAATTGTAACAGCATAGAAATTACGCAGTAGTTTACACAATCTTCAACCGGGGACATTAAGAAACCATGTTTGTCTTTATTATTATCTTTGACATATTAGGCGAGTCAGAAAAAGTATTTCTGCAACGTAAAATGATAAGGATTATTTCAAAACGTAATCTTGTGAATTCTATTCATAGTTTACACTCACTGCACAGTTTCGTGAATGTTGGTAATCGGGGACACACTGATTTAGTCATTCATTAATATATATTTCAGGTGGACATGATACAGGTTATATAATTGAGACCGAAGTGGTGAAGGCAACGGTCAAAGAGAAGCAAGGTATGAGAGAAGTTCATTAGCATTACTACATTTATTCTGAGTTATAACAACATAGAAAATACAAAGTAGTTTTCCGCATTCTTCAACCGGGGATAGTTAGAAACAATGTTTGTCTTGATTCATAATTTTTTGCCACATAAGGCGAATCAGTAAAGAATTTCTGCAACATAAAACGTGTTAAGGTTATTTTAGATCTTAATCTTATCTATTTTATTCCTAGCAGATATTAAATGCACTGTTTTGTGATCACATCGGGGACACATTGATTTAGTAATTCATATATATATTTTAGAAACACATGGTATATCTCAAAATGCACAGTCAATGATCGCTTTCAGATATGAGCCTGATAAATGTATCGGAAGCTATCATTCGAACAACCATAATAATTTCGAACGATAGCAAGATTAAAACTACTTTTGCAGTTTTAGATGTTCTATACCTTTTCAAATATGTGAAACGGGGATATTTTGACATCTCACACGCCTCTGTTTCATTTTATTCCTTATATATTATGTTAAGAAAGAAGAACGAGTCAGGGAATGCATGTTGTAGACATTGAACTAATGGACACTCTGAGAAATGTAAAACGTTAGAAAGACAATAATGTATTAAAGTACACTACTAATGTTAAGTCAGAGCAATTTAGAACCTACGCCTACAGTCTTTCAAATATATCAAAGAGAGTCATTGAGAAATCACAACCTTCTATGTTTGTTTTTCTTTAATTGTTCCATTATGTTAAAGGGCTAATACGGGAAATACACAAACACTACGTTTAATATATCTTCATGCACATGTTTATGAAGTAGCATAAAGTGTTGTTTTTTCCCATGCATTTCTATTGTGCAAAGTTATGTGATACCATTGTTGGTATTTTAGGGATGCATTTCAAACACAGTATGCAACCTACTTCTGTTTGACTTTAGTTCACACAACATTAATCATAACTATTCAAAACCTTTCCGGTACATTAAATTGCCAGGAACAATTAATACACACCGTTTCGACGTATTGGTGGTAATCGGGGACACACTAATATAGGTAATTATTGTATATATTTCAGATGGACAAGATACAACTGATAAAGAGCAAATGGACATATTCAGAAATGAGTCAGGTATGAGAGAATTTTATTCGCATAACCACATTAATTACGAATTGTAACAGCATAGTAATTACGCAGTAGTTTACATATTCTTCAACCGGGGACATTAAGAAACCATGTTTGTCTTTATTATTATCTTTGACATATAAGCGAGTCAGAAAAAGTATTTCTGCAACGTAAAATGTTAAGGGTTATTTCAAAACGTAATCTTATGAATTTTATTCATAGTTTACACTCACTGCACAGTTTCGTGAATGTTGGTAATCGGGGACACACTGATTTAGTCATTCATTATAATATATTTCACGTGGACATGATACAGGTGATATAAATGAGACCGAAGTGACGATGGCCACGGTCAAAGAGAAGCAAGGTATGAAAGAAGTCCATTAGCATAACTACATTTATTCTGAATTATATCAACAAAGAAAATACAAAGTAGTTTTCCGTATTCTTCAACCGGGGACAGTTAGAAACAATGTTTGTCTTGATTCATAATTTTTTGCCACATTAGGCGAATCAGAAAAGAATTTCTGCAACGTAAAACGTGTTAAGGTTATTTTAGAACTTAATCTTATCTATTTTATTCGTAGCAGATATTAAATGCACTGTTTTGTGATCACATCGGGGACACATTGATTTAGTCATTCATATATATATTTTAGAAACACATGGTATATCTCAAAATGCACAGTCAATGATCGCGTTCAGAAATGAGCCTGATAAATGTATCGGAAGCCACCATTCGAACAACCATAATAATTTCGAACGATAGCAAGGTTAAAATTACGCTTGCAGTTTTAGATATTCTATACCTTTTCAAATAAGTGAAACGGTGTTATTTTGACACCTCACACGCTTATGTTTCATTTTATTACTAATATATTATGTTAAGAAAGAAGAACGAGTCAGGAAATGCATGTTGTAGACATTGAACTAATGGACACTCTGAGAAATGTAAAAAGTTAGAAAGACAATAATGTATTAAAGTACAATACTAATGTTAAGTCATAGCGATTTAGAACCTACGCCTACAGTCTTTCAAATATATCAAAGAGAGTCATTGAGAAATCACAACCTTCTATGTTTTTTTTCTTTAATTGTACCATTATGTTAAATGGCTAATACGGGAAATACACAAACACTACTTTAAATATCTCTTCATGTACATGTTTATGAAATACCATAAAGTGTTGTTTTTTCCCATGCTTTTCTATTGGGCAAAGTAATGTGATACCATTGTTTATATTTTAGGGATGCATTTCAAACACAGTATGCAACCTACTTCTGTTTGACTATAGTTCACACAACATTAATCATAACTAATAAAAACCTTTCCGGTACATTTAATTGCCAGGAACAATTAATACACACCGTTTCGCAGTATTGGTGGTAATCGGGGACACACTTATATACGTAATTATTGTATATATTTCAGATGGACAAGATACAACTGATAAAGAGCAAATGGACATATTGAGAAATGAGTCAGGTATGATAGAATTTTATTCGCATAACCACATTAATTTCGAATTGTAACAGCATAGTAATTACGCAGTAGTTTACACAATCTTTAACCGGGGACACTAAGAAACCATGTTTGTCTTTATTATTATCTTAGACATATTAGGCGAGTCAGAAAAAGTATTTCTGCAACGTAAAATGTTAAGGGTTATTTCAAAACGTAATCTTGTGAATTATATTCATAGTTTACACTCACTGCACAGTTTCTTGAATGTTGGTAATCGGGGACACACTGATTTAGTCATTCATTAATATATATTTCAGGTGGACATGATACAGGTGATATAATTGAGACCGAAGTGACGATGGCCAAGGTCAAAGAGAAGCAAAGTTCATTAGCATCACTACATTTATTCTGAATTTTAACAACAAAGAAAACACAGTTGTTTTCCGCATTCTTCAACCGGGGACAGTAAGAAACAATGTTTGTCTTGATTCATAACGTTGCCATATTACGCGAATCAGAAAAGAATTTCTGCAACGTAAAACGTGTTAAGGTTATTTTAGAACTTAATCTTATCTATTTTATTCCTAGCATATATTGAATGCACTGTTTTGTGATTACATCGTGGACTAACTGATTAAGTCATTCATATAAATATATTATATTTTAGATACAAATTTTATATCTCAAAATGCCCAGTCAATCATCGCTTTCGAAAATGAGCCTGACAAATGTATTGGAAGCTATCATTCGAACAACCATATAATTTCGAACGATATTCTTCATGACACAAATAAGATGACTGTTTTGTGATCACTGGTTTTAATCGTGGATACACTGATTTAGTAATTTCTTATAATTAGGATAAACAAGATATATCTTGAAGGTAGTCTGCTATCTAAGGATATTATTTGATTTACCATAATAATTTCGAACTGCAGCAATGTTAAAATTACATTTACAGTTTTAAATGTTATATTTTTTTCAAATATGTGAAACGGCTACATTTTGAAATCGTAAAAAAAGGGACATTGAGGAATGCATTAGAAAAAAATCAGGTGTTGGAGCATAGGACATGGAAAAATATTAAAGACTGTGTTAGAAACACCATAGACAAAAAAATCAAAACAACTGTTTAAGCTTTAATAACTGATAAGAACTGATAAATAGAAATATATTACAATCATATGCATTCATATTAAATCTTGGTAGTAAATATAATTATTGTTTTTGTTTTATTACAACAAAAATAGTTTGGAAATCAGTAGACATTACATACAAAAACAAAGTTTAACATTTTTGGAAACTATCAGCACATTTTTCAATACATAAGAACTAAAGGATAAAACGAATATTCACCGACGTAGGAGGCAGGTTGAACTTTAATAATGATTCTGACGAATTCGAGACATTCCTGTTCTTACGTATCCACCCTACCCTAAGGCACCCTTGTATTTACTTCTTTGTATGTTTTAAACTGACACAAATAGTGTCAGTGGCTCTAAGACTGACTCTATAGCTCAGATATGAGAGGCATGTTCTTCTCAGTATTACGTAAACGCAGGAACGATTCCGATTCATCAGAATCTTGATTAAACTTTAACCTGCCTCCTACGTCAAATGGCTACATCCAAACCAGCCCTTCCGAACGGTACCTCTTGTAGCGCGCTGACCTTCCCCGTTCTCTAGCCACATCCACTTCAGTCCCTTCCGTGATAGCAAAATTCTATCACGATGGCCACATTACCTTATTTCGGCGCGAGTACTGGTTAGAAACAATATTTATTTTATTTTGTTGAGTTTAACGTCGCACCGACACAATTGTAGGTCATATGGCGACATTCGAGCTTTAGCGGTGTAGGAAGACCCCAGGTGCCCCTCCGTGCATTTCATCACGATCGGGTACCTGGGTAGAACCACCGACCTTCCTTAAGCCAGCTGAATAGCTTCTCACATGAAGAATTCTTCGCCCCGAGTGAGGCTTGAACCCACATCGATGAGGGGCAAGTGATTTTAAGTCAGCGACCTTAACCACTCGGCTTCGAAAGGCCCCTGGTTAGAAACCAGGAACCAGTCATTGAGCGTAGTTAATCAAAGTTGTAAAAACTTATTCTACAATCAATGTTAAATAAATAAATTTAGATTAGTCCCTTCGGCTTCACTGTTTCGGCCTCCTCTACTGACCAACCGCCCCAGCAGAGGAAGCCGTGCTGACTGGGCGACCGTGCTTCCGCCCGAAGGATGGTCGAACCCCACCCCCCTTCGATAGCACGGGCAATTACCACTCCAACAAAACTTCGGAGCCTCCAGATCCCGGTTTGGCCCAAACATTTATCCGAAAAGTGTTGCTTTCAATGATCAAAAGGACAGCACTCAACCACATTGTGGTTTCATTGTGTATCTGTGATTGTCTATGAATTGTCTATCAAAATGCTGTAAAATGTGCGCATTTGCTTAATAAAAATCTATACACCACCTGTGTCCCCGAAAATCAGTTTGAAAAAAGCACGGTGTGTGTCCCCAATTTATGCGGATTATTTAGTAGGGTGTGTATCGCCACTGGTCCCCAGTTATATAGTATAAAATCAAACATATTTATTTTCAACTTTTGAAGGCAAACACTTCTCTCAAAAGATACTGTGTGCATGTTTTGCTCAAATTTAGGGTGGTTGAATCAAAGGAATTGATATTTACGATGTCCCCGTTTTAAGTGGTTTATACATACGTCCCCGATTGACACCATTCACATGTATGTGTGCGTGTGAGTGCGTTGCGTGTGTGCGTGTGCGTGTGCGAATGGGTGTGTGCGTGTGTGTGTCTTTGTGTGAGAGCTTTAGAGATCAAAGTGTTTCTCTATTTTGACGTATTTCTGAGAATGTAAAGCATATATACACAAATAACTAAAATGTTTAAACAGTTACAAAATACAAAAACGGTACATGCCACAAATGTTTTACATAGTTCAGAAAACAATAACAAAAACTGCATAACAAAAAAACATTCACATTATTACCTATGAAATATGTCTTTTCTCATGTATCACGTTGAAAAGCAATACATTACCATATTTTACACAATAATACAAGTTCCTAAATTCTTGTTTTAGAATATTTATTATGCTCTTTATAAATTAATATTTTACTAGTATATTGACAAATAATACAAGTTTGAACGGTTGAAGACATACTGTCACTTACTTGTTGTTGGTTTTCACCTTCAAGTCCAATAGTTTTATCCATTTTTATTAAATATTCCTGCACTATTAATATTCACAGATCACTAATGCATCAAGTTATCAAGATACGATCCAAAATGAATACAATATTTGCGAATTTCTACGACGTAAAATCAACACTGCCTTAGCTTATGTCGCTTACGTCAATTTCAATGAAATAGACTTTATGATATTTATGAAACGCTATTTTTACATCCTTTAACAATACCTCGAGAAATTTTAATGATTTGTTGAATGAAGAAAATAACCATTTTCTGTATTTGATTAATTAAATGAGTCCCTTCTACAGTCATAACCTTATTAAAACGTGACAAAATTTTGATGTTTTCAAACCCGACAGGATGCCCAAAATGTACTCAACCGTATGAATAGATCGCGTTAAAGACCGACCCTGTTTTGTCGTAGAAACCCCGTTTATTTTTATTTAAATTCCTTGCTTTGGTGGCTAATTAGATAACACAGAATCATCAATCAGTATTTTTACACTTTCAGTCCTATAAATGCATCGCATATTGTCTCTCAAACACCATATAGTTCGGAGTTATTTACAATGTTGCTGTTTCTTGATCTTTAAGGTTTTAGAACTGTAATATGCACTTTTTCAGATTGGGATTTTGTTGTTTTCATTTCCAAGTACATTCATTTAGACATCCAAATACGAGTTTTAAAAAACATTTACCGTGCGTAACTCGAGATATTTAGTATTTTAGAAGAGGACCCCCTGTTTCGGAAAATGGGCTGTAAAATCAAACACACTAGAAGCTAAATTCATCTCTATTTCTGTAAAACCTTGTAAAATTTGGTAAAATAAAGGCTAATTGTTTAATAACATCATATCTGAACAGGCAAAAAACAAGCATTATGTTTAGAATTTATTTCTGTACCTCATCTTCGGAAATGCACATTTTTCCGATCTGCCTAACTTAAGCAAGTTTTTATCTGTGATGTTTGTGCATGTTTAATGCAGTACAATAAATGTGTTATATATTAAAATTATCTGCAATGTGTATAAGATCAAATAATTAAAAACAAAGAGCACCTCGCCGTCTTCGTTTTCTTTTTATTGGCCTACAAAATAGGTACCTATGGCCCAGACCAAACGGTTAAAAACCACAAAAACAAAGGGTTTGATAATGATTTACAAATGGTGATTTTTTTTACCCCCGCTATGTTGGTTAAAATTTAACCTCAAAAAAGTAATTTTGGCAACCGTAACCATAGCAACCAAAGCATTCTTTTAAAGGAAAAAATCATCTTGCAAACACATAAAATTAGTTTTATAAGACAAGTATCACAAAATTACTGTTCAATTATAGAAACAAGAAAATAGCAACATTTTCCTAAATGAAAGTACAGATTCCATAATCATTTTAGTTTCATATCGTGATTCTGTTGCTGTATTATAAAAGAGTCAGTATTTTGAATTAATATCATTACAATATATCAGTTTTCATGGCTACTAAATGATGAAGAATAACAACAATTATTTCCAAATGTTTAACCTATTGATTATACTATTTTCTCTAAAAATTTCCTCACAATAATTTTTATATTGACAACGATGTATCAGGAAAAGCTTAACTTAGCAGCTATACGAGTTTGTCAAGGCATGTTTGATGTGACGGTTACAGTACGAAGGCATCCATAGTATTTTATTTTAAACTTTTTTCCGTCTCAGCCAATTCAAGTTTAGTAAATAATTTTGTGCTTTACTGATGTAGAAATTTCAATGATAATATAATAATACTTGAATATTTTTCAGCTTTGAAAAAGTAGATCATTCTATACTTTATCTTCAACTTGAAAACTAAGCGACACACCTCTTTATATATTTAACAAACTTTCTCTTTAAGATCGACATGCACTTCCAGAAATCGATGATATTTAATCTTTAAAGGGGGAAAAAAGGTTCCTGTCCCGAGGATTGAACCGGGGTCCGTGAAAATAAAGTCATGAGCGTTACCATTACGCCAGGAAGGATTGATTGAATGCTGGTCAATTTCATATTAGGTCTATTGATTTAGTTATTAATGACGTCATAATCGCGGAAAACACCTAAAGAGTAGACTCCTTTTACAAAAAATAGTATCCACCGGAAACGTACGAATCGGCGTTCGGAAAAAAAGGAATTAGTGACGACATAAGTCGATGTTTGGCGGAAATATTACAGTTCTAAAACCTTATTTGCCAAAATAACAAAATGGCTCCAAAAGAAAAAAGTGAAATATGTAAAACAGGAATCGCAACACTCACAAAACACAGCCTTCCATGCAGCGAATATAAGAGAGGAAGAGAGAGCATCTTTGTTATAAGTATGTCAATTCAAATAAGACGCCAAAAACAATAAAAAAGAGAACCTCTGGGGTTACCGTCATGAACGGTCAGTGGCAAAACAAAGCAACTGGGGTTTAAACCAGTTTCTAGGATGCACAAACCTCACACTTGCTCGAACAGTTTCTCTTATCACTAAACAAGCACAAGTTCAGAACTGTTGTTTAAGTGAAATAACTGCAACCCACCCATTAGCTCAAAAATGTTGCATGCAAAAGGACGCAAACATATAAACTATAAAAATCTGATAGCATTGAAAAGCCAAAGGGGTGGCTACTTAATTACATATAGGGAACAGAGCACATGGAGTAAAATCAGCAAGAACACGATGACATGGATACAAGAAAGAATAAGGGCTTCTAGGTTCTTTTAAAAACAATTTCCGTATAAACCTTCATAAACTCTTAAACCCCAGCGACCGTCGTGCAACTGAACAGGTAAGCGTAATAATAATATTATCAACTGTAGATGGGTTAGTCACCAGGCCTTCAGAGCGCTGCATAATATGTTGGTAACCTTTCTTTTTGAATTTACAGATGAGTTTTACAAATTACCGAGAGAAACTAACATTGCCTTTTATTTTCTTAAGTTTATAAATCTTCATAAAAACTGGCTGAGAAATACCTTGTTGCAAAGTGATTTAAACTGCGCTTGTATTTTTGAATTAAATCTGGGTATCGGCGATAAAATTTGCAAAAGGTTTTCCTTAATTTTTTGATACCAATAAGCTTGTTTTAAAAGTTGATTTTCTGTTATGCAAAGTTGACGTTCATTGAAATAATTCACATCATTGCAAGCTCTAGAAAAGCGAACAAGCTGTGAGATATAAACCCCGTAAGATATAGCACTAGGAACATCGTTGTCTAAAAACGGAAAATTGTACTTTACTAAAAATAAAATCATCTCTTTTATAATATATTTTAGTAGTAAAAATATCCATTTTGAATAGAAAAATGAGGAATAAGAAAGTTTGCTTAGTTATCTGAAGTGTTTGCCTTATTAGGATAAATTTCAATAACCAGAGATGGAAAATGGTTATTATCTATATTCAACAAATCATCATAGTACCTCAAGATGTTGTTAAAGGCTGTAATCATAATGTCATTCTTATGATCGGTAGAAAGAGACAACATAAATACATAAACGACAAGGGGTGGACGATTACTACCAATAGAGGTTTTTTACATTGTTGTGCGCATGCGTCGTACGTCACGTTAGGTGCGGAAAATATTGGTTTTATCCTAAACCGTAAACTGTGTCATTGCTAACAGAATGAACAGACATTACCACGGTGTCGTCTTAAAGCTAATGAAAAATTATAATAATTATTATGATAAAGCATAATAAATTCGATTTTTAGAATTTCCGAATATAATAGGCTTAAAACGTCTGGTCGGCAAGATTTGACTGTGAAAAGCGTAAAACAATCAAAGACGCGGTTGCCACTTTAAATCAGGAAGTCTTATATGAAAACAAATACATTGTGGATTACACGTTACTGTATATTTTCCACAAACACATATATAAGCGTATCGAGTTTTTCTGACAAAATGCGTTTACTTCAAGAAGTTTAATTATTTTATGTTACATGATCTCTCTAAATTGGAGGTAAACGGATGAATTCAGCAATGTATCGTCGTTGTATTCAACGCCCGTTAAGCTTTCTAATTGTGTTTACTTTTTTTTTTCGTCCAAGCATATGTTTAAAACTAACATTAAATTTACTGTTATCTTTTGTATATTTTTTTATCAGTCCTTGATTTAAATGTTTATGTTTAAGAACTAGAATTCATACTTTGAACACGACCGTGTTACTGTTTATTGTCCCTAAATATTTGACACAATATTCCCATTTCCCATTCTGACCAGAAAGCGATGGTGACATATTGAGGTGCGAAAACTTGTTTGGCATCTGACATTTGAGGAGACATAATCTATTTTACTTTCAAATGAAATTAATTGTCTCAAATCATCAAATTGAAAGTAAGTGTTATTGTCGCTTCTAGCTAACTTTTCGAATACCTAAAAATTGCCATGAGTTCAGTCCTGTATTTCTATAATTATATTTTGTAGCGTTGAAATGGCCGATCATGTAGAAGTGTATGTCTTATTCGTGTTTTTATAAAAATCACTTTTGTAAAATCGTCAGCTATAGTAAATAAGACATTAGTTTAAGTCGCATTTCATGAATTTATCAAAAAACAAAAGACGCAAAAACGCGCATCAAGTCGCCGACGAGCGACATAAGAAATATTTGTCTCATTCCACAAATAATTATAGCGTTACCAAAAAATGCCGTAAAACGGTAAAATGTTCGTCTGAATTGCAATTATACACATCATATTCATTGTCAGTAAGCAAGATTCACGTAATTATTTTCATTAAAAAAAATCAAACAAATCCGTTGGATAATGTTTTATAAAATATACCATAACATCGTAGCAATAAACCTTCCTTCTTATATACAAAAACCAAACAGACAAACCAGGCACATGCATCCCCTTTGTTTAAGACAAATTCAGGTCAAATCAGATTATCACAAGTTCTCTTTTTTTCCTCATAGTATTACCCTTTGGAATAAACTGCCTGTTAACATTGTTACCCTGCCTGATCTTGAGCGTTTCAAGCAGGCAGTGGCGGTGATCCAGTACTAGTTGTGTAATCTTTGTTTTTATCTCTTTTACTTTTATCCCCAATAAATCTTGCACTCACTAACATTTTAACATTTGTCTTGGCATCCAAGATCACAATTCTTTACTTTATTCTTTCACAACTTTACTAACACTTCCGACGTGCACCAAATCTTGTCAGTAACACTCGAAAGAGGAGTGGACAGTATACAGAGATAGATAGATCCTGAAAACATCGCGACGAACACTGTTAAAATGCGCATAACCTTTCTTGATGTTCTTTTAAATGATCATAACATTTTTGTAATTTTTTTTTATTTGACTGAACTCACTTATTTATAAATTTGAAATAATTAATCAACATGTTCTTAATTGTATAATCTCTTAGTCATATTAACAATAGTAAACAATGCCCCCTCGCTTGCAGTATTCGACTAATTATGCTCTTCAATTTTAGAGAGCGCTAAGGGGAAGTAACAATGTGAAAGAACTCTATTGGAATGCCTATTACTTTTTTATAAATAGAGCTACCAAATCTTGCATAAATATTTAAGAAATAATCAATACACCCTGGCTAACCTGGTACGCTTCGCGAACGGCACTACGCCGCGATCACGGCATATGCAACGCTTTTAACTGGCATAAGCGGTGTCAATGTACGAGATTTTGTGGGGTAAGGTAAGAAAATCGCAAAGTTTTTGGTGAAATATTTGAATAATACTCAAATCAATAGGGCTATACGGCTGTCAATTCATGCCTATTTATGATTCCAGTCTTCTCTGTGTCCAGAATACAGTAGTTTGCTCAATCATTCGTGAAAATGGACCACTTTGTGCTGCAAAAGTTGTAAATTCCCTGTTCAAATGTATTTTTCTTGAGCTAAACTGAAGTTTAGTGAGGAATTACGACTGCATAAAAACTGCCTGTATTGGAAGACAGCGCAGTGTAAAATTTGTGTGTGTTTTATCTATAATTTATTTACTTCTTGCCAAAAAATGAGTGGCCACGCACCGTACACCGGCACTTGATTTTTGCTACGCTGCGTATCACGGCATTTTATTCAATGCTGGTATGAAACTTTACTTTGGTTGTCAAAATCTTTAACTGTTACTTCACATTTAATTGAGCTGTAGTTTGTTGTGTTGGCGTACATTGTAAAACAAAGTTTGATATACTTAAATTTTCGTCCATCAACAAGCAGGAGCGGATCTGGAGGGCATTCTTTGGGGTTGCTCAAACCCCCTGTTGGCGCATCAATATTTAATTTTAATGTGGATTATGGCCATAATGTAGGAATAATCACATAATTTCCCCGTGACTGACCAAAACGAACTTCTTTTGTGGAAGTCTGATCCGACCATGAACAAAGCTAGCAGAGTATTTCACTCAATTCCCGAGTCCGCTACTGATGAAAATCCCCAAAATAAGTTGTGAAAGATAGATTTATCTGACGTTGTTTCAATAAAAGTCAAATTTAATCATAAAAATCTACCCCTTGTTAAGAAGCAGTAGGGTGTGGGTGGGGCAAATCAACATTAAGCATTGTTTTAAACTTTGTATATAACATGTAAAATGATCGAATATATGAATGTTTAACCTACTTCATGTTTATTGACAAACATCATTTATAGAAGTCGGTTTAAAGACTAGATTTTGAAAGACCGTATTGAAAAGAATGCAGAGTTTTACAAGAATACATTGATTTATGTTATATGTTTGCGTTTATCTTATTTTTAAAATACTCATTAAGGAATTATCAGTTGTCCGAATATGTCCAATTTTGGATACATGGTTGTTTATACTAAATGTGACGGGTATTGAAAATTTCATTTCTGTTGCAATTTTGCCTACGTTGGACGTATTTGTTCGTAATGTACATGTGCTAATTATGTTTATTGCAAGTAACTGACTTGATCTCTGATGTATGGTGAGAAATGAAATGTTGTACATTATGCTGTAATCACTTTAATCTGAGTACCATTTGTATGATATGCAGAATCATTTTTCATCAAAGGTCTAATTTCAGGCATATATAAATAAGAAAAAATACTTTTATAACTTTAGAAATTTCAAGATCATTCATTTATATGACAAAAAAATAGGCACGGCCTTTTATTTTCACCAATGGTCTGCTGTAGGTGTCTGTTATTAAAATAGAGAAAATAGTGATTACAGCATTATGTACATTATTTCATTTTTCATCAAAAGTGAAAGGTCAAGTCAGTTATTTGGAATAAACATTAACTATCTTTCATAAATTATTGATTGGGGTTTCACCCCTGTTTTGCGTGCAGTACTCCGATAGAATTGTTCAGGGTTGGATGAAATAAAGGGATTCGATTGGGTCATTCTTATGGTAGTTATGTGATAATTCCAACTTTATGGCCATACTCCCAATGAAAATTTAAATATTGTTATTAAGTAAACATAATCACAAATCTTTCCAAAATTGTTGATTGGGGTTTTTATTGGTAGCGGACTCCTAAATTGGGTGGCTAACTTTGTTCAGGGTCGGATCAAAGATTTCCTCACAAAAAGTTCGTTTGGGTCAGTCTTAGGGTAGTTATGTTATAATTCCAACTTTAAAATTTATAATCCCCATGAAAACGAAATATCGATGCGCAAAAGGGGTTTAAGCAACTCAAAATAACAAACTTTGAATCCGCTCCTGCTGGTTGTTGGAAGAATTTTAAAGTACTTTGTTTTGCAATGTACACCAACACAACAAACTACAATAATACTGATGTAAAGAAGCAGTTTGATATTTCGATAACTAAAATATTTTAATACCAGCATCGTATAAAATGCCGTGATACGCAGCGTAGCAAAAATTAAGTGCCGGTGTACGGTGCGTGGCCTCTCAATTTTTGCAAGAAGCAAGTTAAATATAGATAAAACACACTCAAACTTTTAACTGCAGTATCCTCCAGTGCAAACATTGTTTATGCATTCATAATTCTTTACTAGACTTTAGTTTTGATCAAGAAAAAATACTTTTGAACAGGTAATTAACGACTTTTGCAGTACAGAGAGGTCCATTTTCACGAATGATTGAGCAAACTACTGTATTCTGGACACAGAGAAGACTGGAATCATAAATAGGCATGATTTGACAGCCGTATAGGCCTATTGGTTTGAGTATTATTTAAATATTTCACCAAAAACTTTGCGATTTTCTTACCTTACCCCACAAAATCTCCTACATCGACACCGCTTATGCCAGTTAAAAGCGTTGCATATGCCGTGATCGCGGCGTAGTGCCGTTCGCGAAGCGTACCAGGTTAGCCAGGGTGCAATAGCTTCCAGTGAATTATCGCAGGATAATTCACGGGGAGGAGTTCAGGTGCGTAAGGATATATCTACGCTGCTGAACGACGCCCCGTGAATTAGCATGCGATAATTCACCGGAAGCTTTTGATTATTTCAATTCTAACACGACACATCTGACTGAATAAGCGAAATAATCATAACTCAATTTTAGCGCGTTGTAATGAACGCAAATGGGTTATAAGGTCGGCAGTTAGTGATTACTCCCTAAACATCTCCAAATTCAAAAACTGATAATAATTAAAAGATTGAAAAACAAACTTACATGTCCATCCAACCGCGCATCCAGCACTCTCCGGTCATCGTTCGAACCGTATTTGTCATTCCAACGGTTTAATACTGCACCAGGAAATAACATGTAAACAACGAAAATGACGTGACGTCGTTAAAATGGCGCGTTAACGTCATCTTAACGTTGCCGCAAAATAGCGGAAAATAATTATAGTATTTTATGTAAATATATAAAATAAGCATTTTCTATTACTGTGGTATCATCATATTACGCGCGGGTAACAATTTCGCGTATTTTATGTGCTTTCTTAAATGCACGAAATTAAATCTCAGCAAAAAAAACAATTGTCACGTGATGAATTTAATCCGACAGGTATTTAGTAATAGCCGTGGCCACACACGGTGAATTATCGTGTAATAATTCACGGCAAATGCAATATGAAAAAACGTCAAGTCGTGTTAAAATATCCAATAAAAATGTGAGCGCCTGGATAAGGCCATGACAGGTCCATGAAGTATAATAATTATAAGACTTATCTGTAACGAATGCTGTTTGTTCATTGCAAGCGATAAATGTTTTATTTTCTCTAGCAAACGATTTTTCAGTGATACTGGTTAGCTTTTCTCTTATAAAAATAAGAGGGAGAAACGTTAACAAAGTTGAGACTTCATAAGTAGACAAACAGAACGCCGGAAATTTATTTGATTTTAGCTTCTTTAAAACGTCAATTGAATTTTTAATAGACCAAAAAAAATGCCAGACGTTTCAAAAACTTGTTCGCAATATTACATTTCCTTTTACAGCTGTAAGACTAGATGTTCAGAGCACGGATAGTAAAGTTCTTGTACAAGAACTAGAGTTTGCAATAAATATTGCTTTGTACGGTGTTTTGTGCATTTTAGGCAACGAATAGGTACTTGTTTCGGCTCAACACTGATTCTAAATTTTGTAATTTGTACAGTGTGTACAGAAACAAGATGAAGAAGTTAGTGTATAAGCTATAGTGCTATAAAGCTCTTTAGTTTGAACATTAATATAGTGTATACGTCACACTATAATAACATTATTTGAAACCTTATCAGCAGGTGTTAAAACAAATCTGTTGTGAAAGTCTTGAACTACCCTTATCAAATGACTAAAGTTAAAACGAGGTCGTGGTGGTAATAAAGCTATGTTTATTTTATAGAAAGATATACGAGTGTCAATTATTTTGAATATTTTTCCAGTTTTAAAGAGCTTTAGGCTCAGCATGTTCTCGTTAGCACCATTTATTGCAAAAAGGGTTTAACGACTCTGCAATTTCCGCACGACAGGTATTAAAGTCGATGTCCGAAGGAAGTTTATATTTCGTTCCTCTGGAAATTATAAGACGAATTCTATTATCTTTAATAACATTTAAATTCCTTGTAACGATATGTCCGGCAGGTCGATATCAAAATTTTGAATTTGAACAATCTCAAGATTTCGGTATATTTTCAACAATCTGTAAATCCGAAGTTATTATACCCCCGCATACGAAGTATAGGGGTATATAGGAGTCATCATCCGATTGGTTGGTTGGTTGGTTGGTTGGTTGGTTGGTTGGTTGGGCGGTCTGTCTGTGGCACTTACAGCGTCAACAGTTTTAAAGATATCGACTTGAAACTTTAAACATGTTCGTGAGTATATTTGCGCGAACAATTTTTTATCTCATGTGGATCAGTCCATTATTTTTCGGAGAGGAGCACGATTTAACAAAATCTTGTGACGCGCACTACTTCTACAGTTTTTAAGATATTGACTTGAAACTTGACACAAATGTTCGGCATAAGGTTTAGATGTGCGTGACATACTTTTCGTGTGGATTAGTCCATTATTTTTTGCAGGGGACATGATTTAACAAAATCGTGTTATGCAAATTTCTAAATCTTGTGATGCGAACTACTTCTACAGTTTTTAAGATATTGACTTGAAACTTGATACATATGTTCGGCATGAAGTGTTGATGTGCGTGACATTTTTTTCTTGTGCATCAGTCCATTATTTTTGCAGGGGACATGTTTTAACAAAATCGTGTTATGCAAACTTCTAAATCTTGTGATGCGAACTACTTCTACAGTTTTTAAGATATCGACTTGAAACTTGATACATATGTTCGGCATGAAGTGTTGATGTGCGTGACATATTTTTCGTGTGGATCAGTCCATTATTTTTTGCAGGGGACACGATTTAACAAAATCGTGTTATACAAACTTGTACACTTACTACGTCAACAGTTTTCAAGATATCGACTTGAAACTTTAAACATATGTTCGTGAGTACATTTGCGCAATTTTTTTAATCATGTGGATCAGTCCATTATGTTTTTGGAGGGGAGCACGATTTAACAAAATCTTGTGACGCGAACTACTTCTACAGTTTTTAAGATCATATTGACTTGAAACTTGATACATATGTTTGGCATGAAGTGTAGATGTGCGTGACATATTTTTCGTGTGGATCAGTCCATTATTTTTTGCAAGGGACATGATTTAACAAAATCTTGTTATGCAAACTAATACCGTTTTCAAGATATCGACTTGAAACTGAAATTATATGTTCTGCATGAAGTGCGCATGTTAGTGACATATTTTTATGGATCAGTCCATTTTTGGTTGGAGGGGAGCATTATTTAACAAAATCTTATGACACAAACTACTTCTCCAGTTTTTAAACTTTTAACATACGTTCGTGATTAGATTTTCAATACATTTTTTTTTCATTTGGATCAGTCCATTATTTTTTAGAAGGGGAGCACGATTCAACAAAATTTTGTGACGTCAACTACTTTTACAGTTTTGTTTACATCCGGTGAAAACCCACTTCGCTATTTTTAAACACAATTTTTGCTTTACACGCAAGTGGCGTTAGCATTAGCTCACCAAACGACATCATTATTCTTATCCCTCTCGGAAGAATAACAACATGTGGCCGGGTGAAGGTCGAGTAGCTGTGTGCGTATCAACAGATTGTAAAAAAATACTCGGGAGATGCTCGATTGTTGTTTTTTTTTCTGAAACAGAAACAGCGTAGTAAGTAATAAGTATTACACATCTTCTCCCCAGATAGTGACTAGATTCGTACCGCGACATTTTGCCCTCACAACTTGGCAATTCGTCCTCGAATTCCAGAGGGTACTTAATATACACAATTGCAGGTGTCTTAGACTTAACCATGCAGTGCTTTCACGGTCCCCCGTTGGGCGCCAAATGTCACAGGGTGAGAAAGAATGTGCAGCCAGACCGGGACTCGAACCCGGGACCCCTCGCTTAGAGGGCGAGTGCTCTCCCGACTGAGCTATCCGGGCCGCTTACACATCTTCTCCCCAGATAGTGACTAGATTCGTACCGCGACATATACACTCAGCCAAAGTTCTAATTGGTCACTTTTTGTCCGTATCTTTTTATTAAAAAGACACTGAATTCACTGTTTATTTATGATCATTTAAGGAATGATTCTTATTTTATTGCGGTTCATGCAGATTGGACGTGCACGCGAGAGCTGGCAAATCCATAAAGCGCGCTTAGAATCATTCCTTATATTTACATTTTATTCAATTTTTTTCTTTAAATAAACTTAAGTCGAACGCTTTCAAACATTAGTATTAAGTGAAAAGCGGGAGTAATACGTGGGAGCTTTCAACACTCTCTTACACTATCGGCTCATATACATTCACCTCTGTTATAGGCTGGGACTACTTTCAATTATGTTTACTTTGGCGCAACAAAATAGTTCACTAACTACATTTAAAATAGCTTGGGTTTCTTCGGTTTTAATGAAAGATATTGAAGATTTCTGTCATTTGTTATACCACAAGTTTTCAAATTCATAATTATGACAGTATACAACGAAGCTTCTTAGTTTGGTCAAAAATCTTGACATTGAGCCTTTCGCAGAGATGTAAAGTGAGTGTAAGGAACGACAACTCTGCGAAGGAGATTGAGCTTTCAATAGTAACAGCCATGACGTTACTGACGTCATTACGGGCCAAGCGATTCATGCAAAAAAAATTTTAAACGAAGAAATCAATAGGAATGTAAATATATGCCAATAACAGTCTTCAATGTAACTTTTAATCTTGTAATAATTGACTTCGGAACAGTTTGGCGAAACTTATCCTTAATTTTGCTAAAAATGCATTTGTTGCATAAAAAGGTCAAGCAAACAGAAATTTGCTCTTAATTTCTTGTTTTGTTTTAATAGGACCCCACATTAGTAGGAAAAACATAAAAACTTATTAATCAACAGCACATTTGTTAAAATAAATCCATATCAAAGTATACAATTTTTAATTACCTCCCTATTAATTAAAGACTGTTCTAATTTTGACCCGGCGGTGTAAGTAAATGGTGTTGGATTCATTGAAGAAAGCAATCAATAAAGATTAAAAAGATATTAGAAAATTTATTTCAAGACAAAACAGTTCTTTCCACAACCTCTTTTGACGTAGGGAAGAAACGAAACTAGCATACATTGTAAACATATACAATAATTGATGACCAATTAGAATTTTGGTTGAGTGTATACATGATTCCTGAGTTCACAAGTGTAATTTATTTATATCTTTCACTGGTAAAAAGTACTTTATTTCAATGCTGTTATGGCAAAATTTGCTTTATATACTTGCAATAAATCATTTAAATGACACTATAACGGTTTAGTTATAATGTTACATCATGAAGTCATACTCATATAACCAGACTTAAATCCATTTTCCAAACATTATTATTCAGACTTAAATGCCTGCTTGGGTACTAAAATGAAAATATGAGTGGTATTCCACTGCTTGAAAACAGTGAAATACCACTTTTTTCAATGAGAAAATTCTATAATTCACTGAAAAGCATAAAATAAATTATTCTGCTATGAGTGGAGGCAGCAAATTTCTCAGCGCTGTACAAACAAAGAAAACATGATCAGCAAATTCACTTAGAGCCAATGGAATAACACCTTGCAGAATTCTAAAGTTTTTTACGTTCGTTTATACATTAGGGATAGTAAATAATATTCACATATCTATTTAAACTCTTTTATTTCAAAATGTTTCGTTCATCGGCCTTTTTCAGTAGATATTGCCACAACAAGTTTACATTTTCTTATTTTACATTACACACATACATGAAGTTAAGAGAAATGTTTGTATGAAGTCGATGAAGTCAAAATTGATGTCTGATGTCGCATCAGCACCACACAGGCTTTTGGTGCCAAATTTCGGTGAAGTATTTTCTTATCAATTGATGATGATATATAGTTAACACAATATATAATTAAATGAATATATAATTAAAATAAATCATTATAACAAAACATGATTATCACTTTAGTTGTTTTAGCATTCAAAGTCACAGTACTGATTTTCTTAAGGAATAAATTTCGTGTTTGATAAGTTCATCGAGTCTTGAACGTCATTAGGGCTGGTTAAAGTGTGTGGGAAGGACTCCACGCGTGCTTTAACCAGCCCTAATGACGTTCAAGACTCGATGAACTTATCAAACACGAAATTTATTCCTTATATTTACACCTCATTTTATCATTTTGTTTCTAAATTTAATATAAAATATATACTTTTTACTAATTTCGAAATGTTGTTTAAAACATTTCTTACCCCGGGTTTGGCATTTGGACTGGTCCGCCTATTTACTCAAATAAAAAAAATCATACTACGACCAAAAATAGTTCCATGTTTATTGAACACATTCATCCGTTTTTTCAAACATTTATATACAGAAAAACCTAATATTTCACAACAAACATCAAATTTGTATCACAGCAAGTACTATCTATGCGAGTAAATGATAGTCTAAGTAAAAAACGTTATTTTGGCGGGATGTTAGAAAAGACTAATGCGTTAAATTTTCAACCAATGATAATTCTAGAAAATGGAACGGTACGAGTTTACATCCGACCCTGACTGAATCGGATTTTTGGCGGCCATTTTCTTTCTCGCTTAAAACATAAAAACGGGGGTTCGGGGGCGGTAGCCCCAGATATAACATAAAACAGGAACACGAAACGAAAGAAACAACTGGATATGATGTCATATAAGTAAACTTGTTTTCTTCCGGTTTGAGGGGTATAAAAGCAACTAAAAATAAAAGTAATCTAAAAATAGCAACATTCCAGGAAGAGCTATCTAAAATTAGCAACAATTATAAAAATAGCGGGGATTTCATGACGTCAACAGGGCATTCCTTTACATCCGACCCTGAATGTACTCATTGCGCGGTGATAAGGCTAACGGTGTTCATTGAAGATTGAACTTCACTCGTCCGGTAAAGGATATTGAAGCAGTGGAAATAAAGGTGTAAATATTATCATATGGATGCATAGTAGTCTACATGACCAATAATGTGAAAAGATTATCAGATTGTAGTTGGTAATTGATGATATAATGATGATGATGACAGTTATAATGATGATGTTGTTGATAATGATGATGATGATGATGATGATGATGGTGATAACGACAGTAATCTAGTGATCATATTTATGGTGGTGTTGTTGTTGTTGTTGATGATGATGATGATGATGATGATAATGATGATTCTGATAAAAAATGAACTCATTTCCAAATAATTTGTGGCATGGTGGTGATGATGATAATAATAATGATGGCAGCAGCTGCTGTTTGCAATTGTAGTGCTCACACCAATCACAGCTTTAAATGTATCATGGGACTTGTAACTTGAATATTTAAGTGACTTGTTTTCAAGAGATGATGGACTTTGAACAAATATTTCCGTGCAATCAAGATTACTCTGGTATCAGACAACTGGTTAAAACACTTTGGGACATGCATCTACAGATCTTTAAGCTTCGCTAATAAAACGATGAAACGTAGACAGACCGACATAAATAATATCCAGGCATAAAAGATTTTTGATACTAAACTTGCTAAAGTTTTAAATCGACATTCTAAATCCTTCACTAACAAACCAAGACGAAGTCCCATCATAACCAGTAAAAATTCATCAATATGTCTCGTGTTTCTTTTGCATCCCAGATTTAGAGTGTTCAATTCATTAATGCTTTCAGTAGAAAGTTTGTCAGCACCATGTTCTATTAGTGTCCCAAAAAGGGCATTAACAGTTTTACTGTCTGGAAGACCGGTATAAAACATAATCAGCTCAATAGTGTGGCTAATGCTTTCTATGACAAGCTCTGTCATCAAAGTTTCTGTGCCAACATCTGTCAGGGATGGGGGGCATGTCTGTGTGGCCTGAGGTGTCATCCCACTGCTACTTGTGCTGGCAGTCAGCAAACCATCATCTGTTGTTGTAGATGGCTGAACTTGTGCATAGCTGAAACATAATTTAACCTCTATTAAGATATTTGCTGTGGATATCACTTTGTGTGCTGTCAAAATTAAACATACATTGACTTCAAGTATATCTAAACATGCAGTCATATTTTTATATCATAAATTAATTTTAAAAAATCTTGTAGTATTATTCTGAAAAGGATATTGATAAGTACATGTATAAACATAATAATTAGTTACTTTTTAACTACTTAAAAATTATATCGACTAACCCGGTTAATTATAATTACCATTATAGGTTGAAAAAATGAATAGGGGCACCTATATATAATTATACGGCAATGCATTAAATAAAAAGTTTGTGACCCACAGGCATGTAGCTGCCTATATCGGTGTATACTGCCGAATTGACATGATTCACATCAAAATGCCCAGAAAGTATGCACTATTGTTATAAAAACATTTAGGGTATGGTGGCACGTCCCCAATCCACCCTCTATCAGCAAATTAATGGATCCATATGAATAGCGGGCTAGCTACACCCCAGGGATTTTCAGTCTTATATAACAGAGGCCTATAAAAGGGCTTTTCCCAATCCAAAAATATAGTATATTTTTCCCAATTGTGGCAGAAATTCTAACCCAAAATGCTAGGTAAGATGTCCAAAAATGGTTAAAACTCCTTGGAAGAGTGTTTGAAAATTGAAGTCTGCAAAATAAAGTGCATAAGAAATTAGATTTAAGTTAAAAATACCTATTACTATTCAATTACATAAAGTAAAACCCATCTTTCAATTAATCTTGTTTTCCCAAAATAAACAATTATTGAGCATAAATTTCCCAATTGGAAAGGCCAGGGCCTCTTCCCAATTTTCTGATGAAAAGCCCTGCACCCCTGACATAAGAAGCTACATTTCTACTTTTACAGTTACTTATTATTATTATCATCATCATTATTATTATTATTTAACTGCAAACTCCAATTATATGATAATAGCACACTGCAACTGACCAATTTCTAACGTGACGGAATCTACAAGAAAGCAAGCTTAACTTACGAGTGGATATTCACGACATTGATTGATGTTTCATCTGGAGGCTGCGGCTCTGACGGTTTACGAGGGCTGCTTCTCAGACTTTTCGCTGCTCCAGATTGCTTCAGGAAGATTTTCTGTCGGAATCTTGCTTCTGTTGGCTTAGTTTGGGCCAACACCGCCGACGAAATGATCAGAGCACACACGTGTGTATTTAGGTTTTTCCAATTATTGTTTTGTGCTTATAGCACGAATCCATGCTCTTCTCACGTACTGTTCTTTAGGGAGTGTGTGCAAAGTCACTTTATCTGTTTATGTCCAAATTTTCCTATCCTTCCACTGAAATTGTGGCAATCAAAAACCGAGCAATAATGTTTTCCCATTGTATTCGATTCGAAGGAAATTATCACAACTTTGCACGTGAAATGAATAACTTGGCATCTTCTCCGTCGATTTGGAAAATTTATATCGTCCAAATTCCTGAGGAAAACTGAAAATTATGTTCTGACTGTATGCCGTTGTGTTGTTGTTGTTGTTGTTGTTGTTGACCTCGATCATTGTCAACTCGACGCTCAATATTTTAAAGGTAAAACCTTTTCCTATTGGCCGGTAACATTAGCAGGTTCTTACAATTAGTAACTTTTTTCACGAAGTTAATAATAACGGGACAAATATTTTCTGTTTGATGGCGAACTTATTATTAGCGGGTAAAACTTATTATTAGCGGATAAAAAATCTACATCAACCCGGAGTTAGTAAAAATTATTATTATAAGCGGGATAAATTATTAACTAAGGGCGCAACTGCTACTGTAGCAGTTGTTAATATTAGCGGGGTTTAAGATGAATATTTATTATTAACTACGGGCGATCTAATTTATTAATAGCGGAATCGTCATTTTAACGTTAGTTTTGGAGTCAACTGAATTGTATAGGTATATTGTATTATTAATACTTACGGGGGTGTACTTTGGCTTTCCATACGGCTGAGAGTTATATTGTTATCCCCACGCCGAAGGCGATGGGGATATTAGGAATGCCCTTCGTCCGTGCGTCCGTGCGTCCGTGCGTCCGTCCGAAACAATTTTGTCCGGAGCATAAGTCCAAAACTACTGGAGGGATTTTAATCAAACATCATACACTGACAGAGCTCATTGGTAGGTAGTGCAGTGTGCAAGAACAATAACTCTAACTTGCCTATTTTTAGAGTTATTCCCCTTTATCATATTTACTAGATAAATTTTGTCCGGACCATAAGTCCAAAACTACTGGAGGGATTTTATTCAAACTTTAAACACTGACAGAGCTGATTAGTAGGTAGTGCAGTGTGCGAGAACAATAACTCTATCTTTGCTATTTTAAGAGTTATTCCCCTTTATCATATTTACTTGATAAATTTTGTCGGAAGCATAAGTCCAAAACTACCGGAGGGATTTTATTCAAACTTCATACACTGACAGACCACATTAGTAGGTAGTGCAATGTGCAAGTACAACAACTCTATCTTGCCCATTTTTAGAGTTATTCTCCTTTATCGTATTTACTTGATAAATTTTGTCCGGAGCATAAGTCCAAAACTACTGGAGGGATATTATTCAAACTTCATACACTGACACAGCTCATTGGTAGGTAGTGCAGTGTGCAAGAACAATAACTCTAACTTGCCTATTTTTAGAGTTATTCCCCTTTATCATATTTACTAGATAAATTTTGTCCGGAGCATAAGTCCAAAACTACTGGAGGGATTTGATTCAAACTTTAAACACTGACAGAGCTGATTAGTAGGTAGTGCAGTGTGCGAGAACAATAACTCTATCTTTGCTATTTTAAGAGTTATTCCCCTTTATCATATTTACTTGATAAATTTTGTCGGAAGCATAAGTCCAAAACTACCGGAGGGTTTTTATTCAAACTTCATACACTGACAGAGCACATTGGTAGGTAGTGCAATGTGCAAGAACAATAACTTTATCTTGCCTATTTTTAGAGTTATTCCCCTTTATCATATTTACTTGATAAATTATGTCCGGAGCATAAGTCCAAAACTACTTGAGGGATTTTATTCAAACTTCATACACTGACAGAGCACAAGGAAGGTAGTTCAGTGTGCAAGTCCAATAACTCTACCTTGCCTTTTTTAGAGTTTTTCCTCTTTATCAGAATTACTTAATAAATTTTGTCCGGAGCATAACTCAAAAACTACTTTAGGGATTTTATTTAAATGTCATATACTGACAGAGCACAGTAGGTAGTGCAGTGTGCAAGTTTAGTAACTCTACTTTGCCTATGTTTAGAGTTATTCCCCTTTATCAGATTTACTTGATAAATTTTGATTAAAAATTTTAACTACAAATTTAAAAGGATTTCCTCTCCAGGTAAATTATACGAAAGTACAACCTTCAGGTTACTTTTTCCGGCGGGGGGATTTAACCATGTGTAACATGGCTCTGGTTATAAAACGGAGTGATATTGTTACTGCACACAATCTACAAATTACAAAATTTAGAATCAGTGTTAAGCCGAAACAAGAAAAAGTACCTACATTGATACTTTGTATTGGTTTCCTTAAATGCACAAAACACCGTTTAAAGCAAGATTTATTGCTAATTCTAGTTCTGGCACAACTACTTAATTATCCGTTCTCTTATAATCTTCTCATACAGTTGTAAAGGGAACATGTAATAAGGTTTTGGGAAAAGGTTTTTGAAACCACTGGTAAAAAAAACCTCAAATGACGTTTATAAGAATCTTAAATCAAATAACTTTTAGGCGTTGTGCTTGTCTACTTATGTTTTCTCTAATTTATGTACTTCTCTTTTTATAAACCATTAAATTTTAATAATGCATTCCAATGCGTACTATTTGTGCACCCCTTGTTTCTGATCTGTTTTTATACTGTTATGATATAGATTTTATGTTATCTCTTTCTACCGAACAACACGGTGAAGTTATAACAGCCTTTTACAACTCGAGGTACCTTGATGATTTGATGAATATTCATATTTACCATTTTCCATCTCAGGTTAATAAAATTTATCCTCATGAACTACTACCTAATAAAGCAAACATGTCAGATAAGCAAGCAAAATTTCTAAATTTTTAATCTTTCTGATAGATTCAAAATGGATACGTCACTCTTTCAATATATAATAAAAGAGACGATTTTAATTTTAATGTAGTTAACTTTTTAGACGTCGATTTTCCTCGTTGAACATCTTACGCAGTTTATATCTCACATCTTCTTCGCTTTTCTAGAGCTTGCAATAATGTTAATGATTTCAATGAACGTAACTTTTGCATACAAGAAAAACGTTTTTAAAAAAGGTTATCGTTATCATTAATTAAGGAAACCTATTGCAAGTTTTATCGGCGATATCCAGATTGAATTTAAAAAACACAACAGGTGCAATTTAAAATCACCTTTTCAACAATGTATTACACAGCCTGTTATTTTTTTAGATTTATTGTTTTACTTAAGAAAATAAAAGGCAATGTGAATTTCCCGCGGTTATTATAAAACTATAATATAAATTCAAAAAGAAAGGTTACCAATCGCTCTTCTTGCCTGGTGATTAAAGTACTTACAGTTGATCATTATCCTTACCCCTTTTGTTGCACAACGGTGGCAGGGTTTTGAGAGTTTATGGAGGTTAATATAGAAATCTATTTTAAGAACTTATAAGCTCGATTTGTTTCTTTTATCCTGTCATCAAGTTCTTGTAAATTTAACTCCAGGGGTTCTGAACTCGGTAAGATCATGGAGTATTTGACCATTTTTCTTGTTCGTTAAAAAGAAAACCTGCTGGGGCAATTGCGAGGTTGGTGCAAAGACCAAAATGAGTTTTGCCCGTGGTTTCAACAACCCTTTTGCAATGCCCAAATGAAAGCAAGATTTTAAGAGCATGGATAGTTTAGTAGTTGTGCAAAGACAAATATATATTGATTTTTTATGCGTTTAGGCTATCGTTTCTGAATGACAAATCAAATAGTTCCTGTGAATTTAGCAGTGACTGTAGAGTAACATTTTGTTCGTCAAATAAAAGTGAATATCCTTTTACAATGAGATCAAACATATTTTACGTTCATAAACTAGGCAATACACATACTTTTATTTAAACTGGCAAAATAGTTTTTTATTACATGCAGTTCATTCAATGCTGTGTTTTTCTCTTTCAGATAAGCTTTGCGAACAATGGATGAGATGTCGACAACTATTTATAAGATCAGAATCTCCATATATACGTGTCGTGGTTCTTATAATGTCTACAAGAAAAAAACGCAAGCCAGCTTTCCATAAACATTAAATTTCTTTAATACTAAATATAAACCGCTACAAATTTAGTTAAACATTAAATAAAGTTTACACAATTTTTAAAATTACTTTTGTCGATCTACCTATTAAATGGAAGTTTAACGAATTGCCATTGCTTTTATTATCAGAAGTATTGCAAGAACTTAATTATCAAAAGTTTTAAATCAACTTTATAATAAGTATTATTGTACCATGGGTGGATCCATGGGTGGATCCAAGGGGGAGGTCTGCGATATTCAAAAAGGTTCTTCTAACTACATTTTAGATAGTAATATTTTATTTTCATGTGGATTTTGGATAGAAAGTTTAAACTTATGATGCTACCTCCATAACACTGCCCCAAACGAAACCCCTTTTTGGAAAATTCGCGACATGATTTAGAAAAATGTTAAGTTTGACATGGTTTGAAACATGCAACTTATTCGTTTATTCGGCATTTGCTTTCCCAATAACCAAACGCCTTTGTACATATCTCAAGTCATGCCAATGTAAATAGAAAAATTAGATGACCTAAACCCGCTGGTCCGCTATTAGTTAGGAAGTTCGAAGAGTTAGAAAGATTTTTTTTATATTTTATTTGCTATGTTATTTCGGGTAAATAAAAAATATAGATCAGACGGTGAAGAAGTGAAGGTTCCAACATGATCTATGTGAAGGTACAACTAAAATATCCTTACGAGTATATATTTAAATCTCCCTAACATCCCATCAGAGCTTATTAGCACTTTTGCTTAGACACTGACTTCTTCATCTGAGAGTTATAATGTTAGTTCACGCACTCTACAGTAAAAGAAAATGGAAATTTGAGAGCCACCGAATAGGAAAAATATAAACATATTGTTTATATTTGTAACTCTGTTACCTATCTGAGCCTATTAAAGGGCAGTAATAGAAATCCATATAATTTCGTACGCCGAAATCCTGCATATCACAGACATTGCCAAAGGCAAAATTTATTTTACCTCAAAACACATAAATAGTCTTCGCATGGAATAAGGATTATTGGTAACATCAAAAGAAAATCACCTGTTCATTGTTTAATTCATAACCTTCAAATAATTTTAAAACAATCATGTAGACACACTATGCTTTCACGTTTGGCTTCTCTTTCAATATCAAGTTTACAGAAACTGGATGAGAAAGCTGATGGTATTGGTCAAAGAACTCACCCACTTTATGAAGTTGCAAGACTTACTCAGAGTTACACTCGGCATGTTCACAGACCATACATTGAATCTGATTATCAAAGATATTTTCTGAAAATGTTTTTAAGAATTTTCAGAATACTGTCCTTTTGTTACAAATTAAAACAAATTACCTCTTATTTATAGGTTGTTTAAAATACACCAAAATCATAAGAAAACTTGTTTTTAACCAGAGAGTGATATTGTCGCTGCACAAACTCTACATTTGTACAAGTTATAATCAGTGTTGAACCAAAACAATATAAAATTCCTACTATGTAATGGTTGCCTAAAATGAAAAAAAACCAGCTTTATCCCCAACTCCAGTTCTTGCACAACCATCCGTACTTCTGATACCTTGCCTTACAACCATTAAAGAAGTGAAAATGAGTGAAAGAGAGCATGTATTAATTTTAAATAAGACACCACAAAGAATTAACAAAGCATAACACTTTGGTTACCGCATTGGTCAGTGGCAAAACAATTTGCCTCTGTGGGTTTAAACTAGGCTCTAGGTACCCGTACCGGTGTTCCTTCGAGGCCATCGTTGTGTCGCCATGTCGACTTAAAGAGCGAGAACACGAAAACTCGAAAACACGATGCGAGATCGCGAAACAACGATGCGAGTATCAAGACAGCGAGACCACGTAAACGCGAAACAACGATGCGAGAACGCGAAAACACGATGCGAGGTCGCGAAAGTACGATGCGAGAACGCGATATTAATATCGCGATCTCGCATCGTACTTTCGCGACCTCGCATCGTTGTTTCGCGTTCTCGCATCGTGATTTGCGTTTTCGTGATTTCGCCCTAAAGACAGCGAGAACACGAAAACGCGAAACAACGATGCGAGAACGCGAAAACACAATGCGATATCGCGTTCTCGCATCGTCGTTCGCGATCTCGCATTGTGTTTGCGCGTTTTCGTGGTCTCGCATCGTACTCTCGCGACCTCGCGACAACGATGCGATATCGCGAAAACAACGATGCGAGGTCGCGAGAGTACGACGCGAGAACGCGATATTAATATCGCGTTCTCGCATCGTACTTTCGCGATTTCGCATCGTGTTTTCGCGTTTTCGTGGTCTCGCTATCCTGAGGGCGAGACCACGAAAACACAAAAACACGATGCGAGAACGCGAAACAACGATGCGAGGTTGCGAAAGTACGATGCGAGATCGCGATATTAATATCGCGTTCTCGCGTCGTACTCTCGCGACCTCGCATCGTGGTTTCGCGATATCGCATCGTTGTTTCGCGATCTCGCATCGTGTTTTCGCGTTTTCGTGTTCTCGCCCAAGAGGTCGAAAGTGCGAAACAACGATGGCCCCAACGGAATTCCGTACAAGGGTGAACCAGTCTCACAATTGCCCCAAGAGGTTCTCAAATCAACAAACAAGTACAAGTTATCTTGTTCAAATAACTCCTACTCACCCATCAGTTTAACAATGTTACATGCAAAAACACACATATAAAACATAAGGAGCTAATAGAATTCAGAGCCAAAGGGGTAAGTAGTCAATGATCTTACCGAGGCCAGAGCCCCTGAAGTCAAATTAGCAAGAACACGATGACAGGGATAAAAGGGATTAAAGAAACAAATCAAGCTTCTAGGTTCTTTAAAAAATATCTCTCAATAAATCTTAATAAACTCTCAAATACCTGCCACCGTCGTTCAACCAAAGAGGTAAGCATAATGATCAACTGTTGATGGGTTAAACACAAGGCCTGCAGAGCACTGTAGAATATCATGTTAGTAACCTTTCATTTTTGAATTTACAGATGGTTTTTACGAACAACCGGGAGAAATTAATATTTCCAATTATGTTCTTAAGTTTATAAATTAAATCTCCATAACAAACTGGCTGTGAAATACGTTGTTGCAATTCTGCTTTTAAATTTCACCTGTATTTTTTAAAATTAAATCTGGGTATCGGCGTTATAGCATGAAAAAGGGGTTTCCTTGATTTGTGTTGCCGGTAACATTGTTTTAATTTTGTTCTGTTATGCAACGAAAACGCCCATTGAAATCATTAACATCAATGTGATTTGGCGAGACATCATGTTTTTAATTGTAAGCTAACATTGTAGTGCCCGTTATATTGCATATATGATATAAATGAAACGAATCAATTTCGCAAAAGACTTCAAAAGATGTTTGTTGCCTGATTATATGTCCTGGATTATATTTATAAAAAACAACATATGTTTAATTTATCAATTTATCGTGTTTTTTTTTTAAAAATTATATGCGCATTATATTTCTTATCTGTACAGTTCAGTCTTAGCTACCATTCTATCAAAAAATTGTTTTTCTATCATTTCAATTTTCAAGGATTATGGTATGCTTTTAATGCCTGTTCTGCTGGGGCAGTAACACCATAACTACCTGTATAATGAAATTTGACAGCTAGTAAATGTTTTCACTTTTCAATTGAAAAGGAGAAAAAAATCCGCTTGGTTTTCAACTCTTTTTTTTTTAAAAACGCAAACCTTGCTTTTATTAACAATAATTGTTTATTCCCCATTTTTTTAAATAAGTGCAAAGATTATCGAAATATTTTGAGCAGGCTGAATTGACTTCTGAGGAGGCAAGACTATGCGAGCACTGACGCAATGCTGGGGTGGTCGGGGGCATACTCGCCCTGCAAATTTTGAAAATGTAGACTTAAAGTCATGACATCTGAGCCATTCTGGAACATAATTTAAATGATCTGGACTGGTCAAACTCAGGAAATTTATTTTAGAAATAAAGTTTGTTGCATCTGTAATTTATCGTATTTGTAAACATTTCTATGAGATCTAATATCTTGAGATCCATTTCGCTCAAGAGATATCAACTGAACAGTAATCAAAATTATTTTCAAAACTACACACTTATGAATTTTTCATTTTACTCAAAGTTTTTTTTCAATTGTGAGGAGGCCCAAATTTCATTTGAGGCGGTCAAATTGGCCACCAGCCGCCTCCTAATGACAACCCTGTAATTTCTAACAAATATTCGTGAAAATTGTGCAGAATTTAGCTGAAATAGATTAAACATAACTATGAGTATGAATTAAGCTTCTGTTTATGTTTTGATAAAAAATGTCACTTCTCAAAGGGGAAATTGATTTTCGTTGGGGAAAAAAATTTCTGTGGGGAATTTTTTTTTCTAGGGGAAGACGCTGACTACCAGCGTCAGTTTGTTAAGGAAAAAAACCCTGGCACTGCATTGTCATTGTGGCTTTATAACAAAATTTTACTGGTTTTGATGCAATTTTATTAACACTGTGTCTATTGAAATAAAAAAGCATAGGCCTACATGTGGTGAATCGATGTTTCACAAACTGGTGAACTGTCAGACTTGGTAAATTCCAGTGTGGTTCACCCATTATGTGTGACAGCAAAAGGCTGTCCTGAGGCGTAAAATTAACTTTCCTGGTCCTAATGGTTGCCTCGACAATCGCTTCTCCCGAAACTCCGGAAATTTCTATACCTGCCATTCCTTAAGAATGCAACTTCTGCTGCTGGGGTTTTTTATTTTTATTTACATCCGGGTTGTTCCATACTATTTTAGTCATGTTTTTAATGACGGAAAATCCGAGAATAATTATACTTTTTGATCCAGGCGCAGCAAAGACGGCAACATAAACAGTATAAAATGATACTTACATTATCAAATCATACAGTAAATGTGACCAATCTGATTTACTTCACGATTTAGACATTTCTTTTGTTCCGATCTCCCCGCTCTCACTGTCTCTCAGTGACTGAGCCATGTGGTGAACAACAATGTCAACATTGAAACGCAAATAAATCGTACAATAATGAAATTTCCGGTATTTTTCCATTATCGGCTGATGCATTATATATTCCAATTAAAGCATCTTGATGTATTCCATCATAAAACGCTTTCGTTCGCTAACACCGACCAGTTATTATTGCACATGGTCGTTCCGTTTCCTCCTGCCTGCCATTTTGTTGTATGAAGCACCGTTACTATTTTTAGACGGAGAAAACCCCGACATTCCTTGACGACAATGATAAGAAATTTCTTAAACGATAATATTTTTAACTTAGTTAAAAACTTAAGTTAAGAAATTTCTTTGCTAAGAATTACTTAAGATTTTTCTAGAATCATATCTTAAGAAAATTTTTTAGCTAAGTAGGAAATTTATAGATAAGAAATTTCCTTAAGAAAATTTCTAAAATGCTTTATGAATACGGCCACAGCAATTGTGAACTGGATCAATAGTAAACAAAACAATATCATCAGCAAACAAAAGCAAATACATTAATAACATTTTAAAATAGATAAAAAAGGAACTTTAAAAGCCACCGAACACGACCAATGTGAAACAGTTGCAGACTGGGTTTGATTGAGTCTGTTCATAGGCAGTAATGGAAATGGATATTACTGCCCACAACGACAAGCAACGGGTTGAGCGCAACTTAATATTTACACCAATAAACAGTACAATTTCGATCCATCCCAAACTATGGTTAGCATGTAGCGGTGAACATGGATTCTTTAATGTGGTATTTTCATATTAATACCATCCCCTGTTCAGCGGCGTATGGTCCCAAGATAAAAGAATGGGTTTGCAACAAACGAGAAGACAGTTGGCGGAACTAATCAACATAGAATTTTGACAGAGACTTGAGAATATAAATCCTGCATATGACAGACAACGCCAAAGGCAAAATATTAAAAGCAGGAAGTATATCCTAAGGGTTATTGAACAATGTCCGAATCTACACTCACCCAAAATTCTAATTGGTCATCAAGTGTATATATTTATAATGTATTCTAGTTTCGTTTCTTCCCTATGTCAAGAGAGGTTGTGAAAAGAACTGTTTTGTCCTGGAATCAAATATTCAATGTCTTTTTAATATTTATTGATTGCTTTCTTAAATGTATCCTATACCATTTACTTTAAACGCGGGGACAAAATAATATTTTTTTATTAGAAAACTTATAAATTTAGAGGTAAAGAGAGGTAATTCTAAAATTAGGTATTTTGAAGAGGATTTTTTAAAACAAAAATGTTGCTGATAAATAAGGTTTTATGTTTTTTCTACTAGCAAGGGGCCCTAAATAATTTACAAAACAAGCGATTTGCGGGATTTATGATTGAATGAGCTTTAATTGCATGAAATGCATGTTTAGCAAATTTGAGGATAACTCTCGCCAAACTGTTCTAAGGTCAATTATTGTAAGATAAGAGCTTAAGTTAAAGACTGTTGTTGGCAACGGGTCACAAATTAAGAGTTAAGTCAATGTCTTCTCATTAAACATTACGGACAAAAAATGACCAATTAGAACTTTGAGTGAGTGCATATTGACTGGGATTTTGAAACCAACCATCTATTAACTGTCCGAAATATTAAAACAATAACAATTTTAGAAGTACTATTGACCAAAGTACATACGTATTGTTGTGCCGTCGTCACTTCCTGGGAGGGCGGGGTGCCTCCGGTTACTAAAGCTCTCTTGAAGAGGTAGTGCAGCTACACCGTTTGATCCACCAGGCCTATGTCGGCGGGACTAATCTTGAGGACTTGTATGTCGTGTTTTGGTAGCGCTCAGCCTCGGTCACTGATCAGATGTCGGCTAACTTGCGTCTGCTGCTTGATTTAATTACTGCTAGTTTCTTGTATATGGTGTATGGGTTTCTTTATGTTGGACTCCAACTGTTGGACTACTCATTAATTGATGGGAGTTTAGTAAAACGGGTAGGGGTTTGTATTTGCGATGAGTATGATACCTAAATTCATATAATGAAAACTAAAGACCTATCTAAATCTATGAGACTTTTAATTAGTATTAAAATACTCAAAACGGCATTTCATTTCTTATACAACAACATAACGATTCAACATAGCTTTGCAAATATAAACTTCTCTGTTATCACAAATAATGAGAACCCTTCAGATAAAACGCCCTAAATATATCTACCCTTGTTGAATGGAAATTTGAACCGGAGCTTTCAGTAACACAACCCGGCAGTAGTACGCAAAATGTACAAATAAGAAAACTGACAACTTTATCTAAAATGGTAAACAAATTATTTCTGTGAATAAATTTCTCAGTAGTTAAATCCTGCTTATTCAACAAAATGTTATTGAAAGGAGAGTGCGCACCTTTAAGACTTATTATTATGCGAAACGGCCGAAATGGCGCACTCTTATAATTTTGAAGCGTTGGAGTCCTCGAATGAAAAATTCCAAGGCTTTTATACTACAAGACTAGGCACAGCGTGCCATGCGCCAGTCACAGGGCACGGTGCGCCCGACACAACAAAAATAGCGCCTGGCACAGGACACAGTGCGCCGTGTGAAGGCACAGCCTATCCTGTGTCGCAGGTGCTTGCGATGAACTTTGACCGTCATGGTCCATTTGAACGCAGTACTTTAACAATAAATAATTATACAAATAAGGAAATTATTATTAATTACCTCATAAGACCGTTTCCTACTGTTCATCTTGTGTTTTTTTATGTATTTAGCAGCGAAAAGTAATAAAACAACAAGCGTCTAAATATTCGATAGTTGCCTGGCAACGGGCACAGTAAAAAACCAAAATGGCGGACTATTAATAGACAGTGTGCTCAAGTTGTAAATAATCGACAAATAAATGGACTTTTAAGTTGAGATACAATGTGTTACTTCGCTAAAATGTGCATCAGCATGGACTTAAATGAACTGGCACACTGATTAACTTTAACAACAGGAGTAGACCGGTAATTATGCAAGTTTCACTGCAATGTTTACAAACAATAAGATTCAGTCATGGAAGACCACGGCATGTTGGAAACACAGGGATACAAATCTGGCCTAACACATGTTGAAAAACATGTTGACCTGTGTAATTAACGAAGGTCAACATTTGTAAATATGTGATAAAGCTGGAAAATGCGGCTAGAACAGAAAGTGAACTACACTGAATAATAAAGTATGGAAACGGGTAAGTACCACTTATACAAATAAATGCTGGGCATTACACTACCCCCCGGTCTTCCATGGCAAACTCCCGTTGCCATCAACGCACAGGAGTACAAATATGTTATACTGAAGTATTGATAATGCTGACAAAACTGTTTGTCCCGTTAAAACGCTTAACAATTATTAACAAGTGTTCTCGTAGGAAAACATATATACATAAATTCTTTACTAAGAAATGTCAATATCTTCTGACTAGAGTGTACACTCACACAGTCTTTTCAGTTTCAACGTCGCATGTAAACTAATGTCACCTTTCCAGAACTTCAGAAACACTGAATTTAAAAGTTTCGCATATCCGATATTACCTGTTCCATAACGTTAATGATTAGGGCTAATATTCAAGATCTCAATTAAAGGAATGTCACCAATTTTCCAAAACTGTTTCAATTAAATTAAACGTCACAGTACTTATTTGTTATAACTGTTTACAAGCAGCCTATTTCCTATGAGTGATCTTTTTGTTGTCTTTAATGTTTTCTTTGTCTTCCAGGCGTGGCTTCTTAGCTTCCTGAGCTTCGTCTGGCCTACGGTGCCACCTTCTCTGTTCTTCGGACATCCGATCTATGGATCGCGCCAGGTTCGCCATAGAATCCGCGATCTTCTTTGTGGTCTCATCAAGGTTTCTCACGGCCCGACTGTTCCAGTCAACAGCGGCCGTGAGTTTCCCGACGGCAACTTCCATGGTTTTCTCCAAATGGCGGAGAGAAGCTGACACAGACTCCGTCTCGCTTGTTGTTCTTTTTGTTTGCTCCGTCTGGGTGCCCTGAGAGTTGGTGACGACCTCTCTACCTGCGGGAATAAGAATAGGTGAGAAGACAGCGGCCGTTTCGTTGAGGCCGAGCAGGTCATCTGTGATGTCTTCTATCACAGACCTAGTCGACGAGTTCGGTCTGACCAGCTCATCTAACAAAGGCGTGTTTAAGTTGGATCGATTTGGCGCTACTGGGATGACTTTGCTAGGTTGGTTCGACCAGGACGTTGTTATATCCGGGATCCTCAGAATTGGGGTTATCTGATTTGGAGGCCGGGCGGAATAGGCAGGGGCATCTGTGGCGTCATGCCCAGGGTTCGCCAGTCCATCCAGTGAATCAGCAAGTGTGGTCTGTCCGCCAACGGAAGCCGAAAACTGTTTGACGACAACACAGCTCTCGGTGGGTGCCACGCTAGCCGAGAGCGAATCCTCGAATGGGATCAAACCTCCAGGCTTCGTTGCAGGCGCTGCAGGCTTTATGGTGGCCGGCTGGCGTATGAAACCTGGCCTCGTTGGATCATACACGAGAGTGGCCCTGCATGGTGGGCTCAATGGTGGCAAGTTGAACGTAGGCTGGGTAGCTGTAAGGGATCGCATGGCCCTCTGCTCAAGGATGCTGGCAAGCTCTTGAGGGGTGATGCTCACCTTCACCACATCACTTTCCCCACCGATATGCAAGTCTGAACTGCCCACTTTACTAGGTAGTGGATCCTCACTAAGCTGCTGGGACCCATAACTGCAGGGTTCTGCCGCCAAAGCCTCGTAATCAAAGCCTTCCTTAGGTTCTCGAGGGTAGGGATTCTCCACAAAGTACTTTTGTGGGTCTACATCATTGCAACCCTCCTCACGGACCATCACAATATGGCGCTTGTAGTCGGTCACATGTTTTACGAGTGCGCTTTTCGTTACACATCTGAAAAGGCACAATGAACAGTAAAACGGAACCTGGTCAAGAGCGAAATGGTGCTTCTGGAGGTGGTCCACCATTCGGTACCTCTCGTTTACGTGCGGGGGCTGCAGGTTCTCTATGCATCTCAGGCACTTGAAGAGGGGCCTTCGCCTTGTCTTGCTGATCTCCATGACAGCCTGAAAATACAGAAGGCAAGCACCGATTTACCGCCATGTTCATCACTTGGACACCAGGTTATGTCTTGAAAGCTCAGTTGTCTTTTTTTTTATTATTTTTTTTTTATTTTTTTTTTGCTATTCAGCCCCAATGACCCGGGTTACCTAAATAAGACCACAAGACCGAACAGAATCTGCTACTTGTAGCTGCTCTCACTAACATCCCTTAATCTACCCTGACTAATGAAGGCACAGCTCTTCCTTAGACTGGCACCGGGAGCAAGAAGAAAACAAGATGATATGATTCTACGAGACATCTAAGACTGCTACGTTCCTAAATGAATAGTGACTTTTATTCCTTGGATATTAACCCTAAGGCCTTTGGACATCTAACGAATGTCATTTTACTACTGTGGTTGCGCTAGCCCACCCGTGGTCTTAGCCAATTTTTTTACCCATCGTGGCTTGTTTCGGCCCTGGTACAACTTTAATTTGTCGTGGTGCGCCACTCTTTTAGTTCCCTTCGCATCAAGCTGTAGCACAAATGTAATTGGCGAACGCTTTTCGACGATGGGGAATGGTCCATCATATCTCTTTTCCAACTTAGGGCATACGCCTACCTTCCTGCCCTCATGCAGTAACCACACCAGTGATCCTACTTCGAAATGTCCAACCGCCAAGCGAGTGTCGTAGGTTTCTTTACTGCGACGGGCGCTTGCGTTGATGTACTTTCGTGCCACCTCATGTGCATATCGAAGTTTTTCCTGTATTTCTTGGACATAGCCTGGGGCTGAGATAGTGCTATCGTTGGGCACTGGCCTGTACATCAGGTCAACTGGAAGTCGCACTTCACGCCCTAAACAAAGCATGTTTGGAGTTAGCTTAGTCGTCTCATTTGGGGATGACCGATATGCTCCCGCGATGCAGCCTAGATATAGATCCCAGTCTTCTTGGTCAACAAGATAGGCTTTTATCATACTCAGCAGCGTCCGGTTGAATCTCTCGGTTTGACCGTTGCCCTTTGGATTCCTCGGACTCGTCCGACTCTTTCTGATTTGGAATAATTGGCACAACTCCTTAAATAGCCTACTTTCAAAGGTCGTCCCCTGGTCGCTGTGTATAGACAACGGTGCACCCCAGCGTGCTACAAAGTCGTTTGCAATCTTAAGAGCACACTCCTCTGCTTGTTGGTTCTTCACGGGTATCACCTCCACGTACTTTGTAAAGTGGTCAGTGAGGACCAGTATATATTTATTTCCACGCGGTGTTTCGGGAAGAGGGCCCAGATAGTCCAGGGCCAAAGTGTCCCATGGCGCACCACTTGGGAGATGACCCATAGGACCCTTTGGGGTTTTCTTTGGCAATTTGTCAGACGCGCAAACATCGCATGCCTTCACATGCAGGCTTATCCTCTCTTTAACATTGAACCAATAGTACCCACGGAGCAGTTTTTGTTTTGTTTTCTTGATCCCGAGGTGTCCTGCCAACAGTCCATCATGTACCTGTCTAAGGATTTCATCTTTGCGACATTCTGGTACAATTACTTGCAGGTAAGTGTCTGTATTGTTCATCTTCCGAAATTTTCTGCAGAGAACTCCATCATGCATTTCAAGGTCATCCCACAACAGCCAATAGTGCCTTGCTGCTGGGCTCTCGGTTTTCATGGCATCGCTGGATGGCTTATCAGCTTTCTCTTTAGCATTTATTATCAAGGTCAAGTCTGGGTCATTTCTTTGGTCAGCAGCCATGCTTTGAGCGACAACTTTGTCATACCATGGCCTTTCCGGTCTTGATTGGTCCAGGGCTCGAGGTGCTCGCTGCATTAACATCAACCTTTCTGGTCACATCTTGTACGGCAGCGGTCTCTACTAAAGTAGTTTTGACATCTGCGGCTTCAGCATCAGTACTATTCTTAGCCAGCTGCATTTCTTCAGCTCTCCTTTGACACTTTTTGCAGGGCCCGCATTTCAGCGGCTCTGATGTATCTACATCATGGCAGTTGCAATCCCTTGGTTGTGGACAGCGCGACAACGCATCACAGTGTGGCTGTTTCCTCCCTGGCCTATATTCGATACCGAAGTCGTAAGGTGCTAGGATCTCTAGCCAACGTGCAATCTTCCCATTCGGTTCCTTAAGTGAAAACAGCCAGACAAGCGCTTGGTGATCAGTCCTAACCACGAACCTCCTGCCCAATAGGTACTGGCGGAAGTATTGTATGAAGAACACAACCGCCAGCAGTTCTTTTTCTGTAATACAATAGTTGCGCTCTGCTTTACTAAGGCCCCTGCTGGCATAGGATATCACCCTCTCTCTGCCTTCCTGTATTTGAGCCAATACCGCCCCAATACCCACACCCGATGCGTCAGTGTCCAGTATAAAACTGCCACCATCATTTAGAGGAAACCCCATGACATCTGGGCTTGTCAATGCTGATTTTAACTGATTAAAAGCGTCTTCACATGAACTGTTCCAAGTAAATTCTACGCCCTTCTTTGTGAGGTCAATCAATGGTCTTGCAGTTTTTGCGAAATCCTTTACAAATCGGCGGTAGTATGAACCGGTCGCAACAAATTGCTTTACTTGCTTCGCATTCTCTGGTCTAGGCCAACCTATCACCTTCGAGATGTTCGATGGATCTGGGCGAACTCCCTCTTTAGAGACTACATGCCCAAGGAACACAACCTCGGTTTGGAACATATTACATTTGTCAGGGCGAAGCTTAAGACCCGCTTGTTTAAGTCTGCCCAGCACCTGATCTACCCGCTCAATATGTTGTTCGAATGTCGTCCCATAGACAATGATGTCATCAATATATACGAGGCAGGTCTCCCATTGAAGCCCCTGGAGAGCAAGCTCCATTGTGCGCTGGAACGTACTACTGCTGTTATTCAGGCCAAACGGCATTTTAGTCATCTCAAAGTGTCCGTATTTACATACAAATGCACTCTTGGGGATATCTTCCTTTTTGAGCGGTATCTGGAAGTATCCGCTTGTCAGGTCAAAGCTACTGAAGAGACTGGCACCAGATACGGCATCTAAGCAGTCTTGCACTCTAGGCAAGGGGAACCCATCGGGCTTGACAAGAGCATTCACCTTACGATAGTCGACACACGGTCGGATTGCCCCCGATTTTTTTTTTACCAGTACAATTGGGCTTGCCCAGGGCGACGTACTCTTCTGTATAACTTCCTTGCGCAGCAGATCTTCAATGGCGGCCTTCTCTTCTTGAGCATACGCTAAAGGCACGCGTCTCGGGCGCTGCTTGATTGGGGTAGCGTCTCCAGTGTTAATAGCGTGTTCCGCAAGGTGCGTTACCCCAAGGTCCCATTCGTCCTTTGAGAAGGTGTCAGAATATTTTCCTAGCAAACCAGCTATCATTTCTGTTTCTTGTTCACTTCTGCCTTTTGACGCTTTCACAAACAGTTCTTGTAGATGCCTCGGGACCTGTGTATCTTTCGCCACTGGAAAACCCTCAGTCTCCCCACTCGGCTTAACGTTTGCAAATTCTACCCTCCGCACATGATTTAAGTTCTCTGTCTCATCTGCATGTTCCACCTCGGTAATAACGCTCACCACCATTTGAATCGCTTCAGCTCGTCCTATTTCAGCATCCTGTTTAAGCTCTACAACAGATGGCAATGGATTCATAACCCGGATCTTCGAGGTCGCTGACCTATTTATATCCACCAGAGTTGATCCCATCACCAACTGATATCGATCTTTAAACCCGTCTGTGGGCTCCACGAGAAAGTCAGCTCGACTGTTTTCATCATCACCCTCCATCCGTTCAACGAAGACATCTACCAATGCCTCAGATTTTCCCGGAATGCTTATATTATCAGCTACCGTAACTTTTCTGGCTCTTGGTGATTTAACCCGCTGTCGGCACTCTATCTCCGTGCCATTTAGCACTATAATATTCTTGCTAAGTAACAGATCAGCAGGACCCTTCTCGTCACCCACCAACACATCATATCCCAGAAGGATATCGTCTTCAATGTCCGCAACAATCATCTCTCTTCTAAGTTGGAGCTTCCCTAGTTGTATATTGAACATCGCCTTGCCCCGTTCCCTTATTGGGGTCCCTCCAGCCCCTCTTAGGCAAGCGGAGCCAGTCAACCTCGGCTTCACATCCTCTTCCAGTCTGTCATACACCCTAGATGACAAAATGGTCCTCGAGGCACCTGTGTCTGCCGTGAAAACAATAGGCTCCTTCTCAACAAATCCATCAATATACACACCATCGCCCAACTCTCTAGGCTCCCTAGCCTTTGCCGATCTAGCGGACATTTCTGCCGTTGGCGGGTCCTGCTCTGTTACAGTGTTGTGGGGCTTCTCTGTCTGACTTACTGGGACCTCCCTTTGCCCGCAAGGAATGGTCCTCTGGAGTTTAAAGGTTGGTCATTGTCCTTGGACTTGTCTCGCGCGTTCTCTTGATTTTCATGTGTACCCTTGTTGGGACAATCCCTGGCAAAATGTCCGAGATTGTGACAATTAAAACACTCAGCATCTCGCCTATCTTTTTTCCCATTTGTCTTTCTTTGTTTCTGCTGCGCCTGTGCCTCTTCCAGCTTTTCGATTCTCTGGAGGATCTTCTCTAGCATTTTTGTTTGCTTGTCCTCAGCACTTTTACCGTAACTCGCTGTGCCGCTCACTTCGCTTTTCACCTGCTTATGATTCGGCCCTGGGACCCGATTTATCGGATCACTAGAGCAGCACTGGTCTTCACCAGATTCAAACTCTCCCTCCAGCTGTGTTCTCCTGGTCGGCTTTCTTCGATCATAACGGCTGGTGTTCTTGATCTGAATAAGATTGACCGCATGAAACACCGCCTCGTCGATATTTTGCGGCTCCTTATGATATTCGACCTCAAACCTTAGCTCATCATCGTACAAGCCGTCAAGAAATCGTCGTACCAAATCCTCATCACGCGTCCTACGGTCCCTATAACCATGGGCTTTATCGTACAGTCTCTTCAATTCTGCCGCATAATCCTCCGCCGTCTCGCCTTGCCTCTGCGCTCTCCGGCTGAATTTTGCTGCAAATGAGCGGGCTGTCTCAATCTTCCTAAACCGACTATTCAGCTCAGCTACGAGGTCGTCATAATTCCTGAGAACAGGGGGCGGCAACTGGGTAAATACAAACTCACTTGCTTCACCCTCTAATCTTGGCAGAAGCTGGTCCAGCTTGTCTTCATTTCCCCAGCGGTACCGTTCCGCTATAACCTCAAAACGGGCGATCCATGTGGGCCAATCCTCCTTACCATTAAATGCGGGAAGCTTTACACTTGTGGTGTGCCAAGACGGCGTGTGCGAATGCCTATCTTGGAAGTGTTGCCAGTCACGGCCCTCACTCGGCGCGGGGCCCCTATAGCGGTCCGCCTGTGATCGGTTATGACTTATGTTGTATGAATCTGGCCGAAAATTGTCTGGCCGAAAGCTATTATAGGCTGTCCTAGATGAGCGATCGTGGTTAAGTGCAGTATGCCTTTCTTCCCTGGGGGACCGGTAATATATGCCGTCTGAGGGGACCTCATTATTATTGTTAGCTGTTGCATTAGTGGGCCTAACAGTAGCTTGCTTTATTATTCCGAGCTCTTTTACTACATCTCTTAAGGCGCTAGTCACTCCCGTCATAAGTTCTGACATCTGACTTACGGCATTGTCATTGATATTGTTATGCGTACCTGGGGCAATGCCCACTCCTTCCCCCACCGTGGATTCAACGTCAGACATTTCGTCAGCAGTCTCAAATTCACCCGCTATACTAGGTTTGATAGCCCCTACTGGTGATTGCTTGTTAAAGGATATGACCCCTTCACTGTCTACGGCACTTGGATCAATCATCGTGCAACTCTTTTATTCGTGAGGACGCTGGTTCGATCGCAGGATCTGACTACAACAATATTAAATCAGATCCCACCGCTGCCACCATAAATGTTGGGCCGTCGTCACTTCCTGGGAGGGCGGGGTACCTCCGGTTACTAAAGCTCTCTTGAAGAGATAGTGCAGCTACACCGTTTGATCCACCAGGCCTATGTCGGCGGGACTAATCTTGAGGACTTGTATGTCGTGTTTTGGTAGCGCTCAGCCTCGGTCACTGATCAGATGTCGGCTAACTTGCGTCTGCTGCTTGATTTAATTACTGCTAGTTTCTTGTATATGGTGTATGGGTTTCTTTATGTTGGACTCCAACTGTTGGACTACTCATTAATTGATGGGAGTTTAGTAAAACGGGTAGGGGTTTGTATTTGCGATGAGTATGAAAACTAAAGACCTATCTAAATCTATGAGACTTTTAATTAGTATTAAAATACTCAAAACGGCATTTCATTTCTTATACAACAACATAACGATTCAACATAGCTTTGCAAATATAAACTTCTCTGTTATCACAAATAATGAGAACCCTTCAGATAAAACGCCCTAAATATATCTACCCTTGTTGAATGGAAATTTGAACCGGAGCTTTCAGTAACACAACCCGGCAGTAGTACGCAAAATGTACAAATAAGAAAACTGACAACTTTATCTAAAATGGTAAACAAATTATTTCTGTGAATAAATTTCTCAGTAGTTAAATCCTGCTTATTCAACAAAATGTTATTGAAAGGAGAGTGCGCACCTTTAAGACTTATTATTATGCGAAACGGCCGAAATGGCGCACTCTTATAATTTTGAAGCGTTGGAGTCCTCGAATGAAAAATTCCAAGGCTTTTATACTACAAGACTAGGCACAGCGTGCCATGCGCCAGTCACAGGGCACGGTGCGCCCGACACAACAAAAATAGCGCCTGGCACAGGACACAGTGCGCCGTATGAAGGCACAGCCTATCCTGTGTCGCAGGTGCTTGCGATGAACTTTGACCGTCATGGTCCATTTGAACGCAGTACTTTAACAATAAATAATTATACAAATAAGGAAATTATTATTAATTACCTCATAAGACCGTTTCCTACTGTTCATCTTGTGTTTTTTTATGTATTTAGCAGCGAAAAGTAATAAAACAACAAGCGTCTAAATATTCGATAGTTGCCTGGCAACGGGCACAGTAAAAAAACCAAAATGGCGGACTATTAATAGACAGTGTGCTCAAGTTGTAAATAATCGACAAATAAATGGACTTTTAAGTTGAGATACAATGTGTTACTTCGCTAAAATGTGCATCAGCATGGACTTAAATGAACTGGCACACTGATTAACTTTAACAACGGGAGTAGACCGGTAATTATGCAAGTTTCACTGCAATGTTTACAAACAATAAGATTAAGTCATGGAAGACCACGGCATGTTGGAAACACAGGGATACAAATCTGGCCTAACACATGTTGAAAAACATGTTGACCTGTGTAATTAACGAAGGTCAACATTTGTAAATATGTGATAACGCTGGAAAATGCGGCTAGGACAGATAGTGAACTACACTGAATAATAAAGTATGGAAACGGGTAAGTACCACTTATACAAATAAATGCTGGGCATTACAGTATCGTGCTCAACGACCTTCAAAAGACGTAACAGATAACAAAACTGATTGAATGTACAGAGATAATATTTACAACCAACACACGGCACAAACAACGCTACTGTGATATTTAAATACATGTAGATGAAAATGGTATTAAGGTCATTCTTGGTTAAAGTGTTGAACGAACCAGTTTGTTATATCATTTAAATAAAATAAATAAAATAGGTGACAAAGACTGACCTTGCTTCTTCCAAAGTATGGCCTCAAAGAACTCAAACATAATTGTTTTGGTCCTATCTAAGATGTATTTGGTATAAGTTCATTTAATTATATTTACCATTTTACAATTAACAGTAAATTAAATGTAATAGAAATGCGATCTCTTAAACTAAACTGGGAATCAGTAAGATGTTTTCATATCAAGAATTTATTCCGTTTCTTAACAATATAAAATATTTTTGAAATAACAATTATAAAAGTGACACCTCTGTAATTAGCTGGGATCTCATTATCACCCTTTTGTATATTGGGACAACGATAACCTTAATCCGTGAATCGGGAGAGCTATCCGTTTTAAATATTCAGTTGAAATCCAAGCACAGATAGAGACTGATAAAATCTTTTGCATCTTTGTCAACCTCTATTACCTTTAGGGTAATGTACTACAATAGTTCGATGTATATCTTTTATTCAGTCGTCAATATTACATATACACTTTGTGGATAGTCTCTTAACAAGTTTTTCTGGACGAATGATGGGTCATAATTTATTATTAATATGTAACTATTACTTGATTATCTTTACTATAGTACAACTAGTCCGGCTGAAGGGGAATTTCGGCCCGGCTTTAAATAGAGGTTTATAGCGAATGCTGAGAACCATGTGGCCCGGCTTTATATATAGATCGTTGAGTAATGAACGGGAACCATGTTGTATGTACGTTAAGTTCAAGGTCAAGCTATTTATAATTGAGTATATGTATATATAGATTATATATGCTGGAAACCCGTATTATCGTGCAGCTTAAAATTCAATTGAAAAAATATTTTGTGGATTCAAATGTTACAGGGTTTATAACATACAAAAAAGAACTTCAAAAGTTTATCTTTTAATTTCCAATCCATTTAACATCAGCAAACCACTTACAATTGACCTACTTTCATTTTCAAAACATGGCGTCTGCCCACTGTTTATAATATCCAATTATTGTCCAACAATATTGACCTGGCACTTCATTAGTTTTCGTAAAGGTCATTGGACATACACGGGTATCAGCGAATACGTCGATATATTTATTCAATTTACACCCCAGTGATGTGTGGGGTTTTGGAATAGATGCCGGACTACCGACCGATTCAACGTAGATCGTAACGTTTACGAAATTTAACGAATATGGGGTCAAATGCAAGAGTGCCAGGTCAATGTTGTTGCACAATACCGATAATTCCGTGCATATAACATTTAGCTACACTGCACATCAAAAGTAAGGCACTCCTCAAACAGAATTAACTAAAACATTACAATGATGGTGTTTCGTGAAATATATGTCATAATAAATATAAAATGTCCCAATTTCATTACAAATTGTTTAGTTTTGTTTACAAATGGGGCAGATATAATATGAATTCTTTCTTACACATGTTTCTGGTGTACAGATTTTCAAATGTTCTTAACCTTGGCATGCAGAACATTGTACCCACTTAACAATAACAAGGTAATGATGACTTTTGTCAGGATGTAATATTTACTGTGCAGGTTTTCAATACAATAGCTGAATCCATAAGCTGATGTAACGTTGCTAGGTCATATGCAAATGAGTTTTTATTTATAGTAACAAGATGGCCGTCGTCTGGGTCATGTTACGTCATGATGGTGATGGTTTATATTTGTCTTAATTTCTGCATCCTAGCTTTTTATCTGCAGTATAAATTAGCATGTTGCTGTTGCATTTACTTATATAGGGTACATTTATAGTAACAGAAATATATAAATAGAAACGGAAAGGGAAGGTCAAACTTTGTTTGTTTTGAAAACGAGTGATAATTTCAGGTTTTGTAGTATTTTTTTGAGGGAAATAAGGAGCTTTAGCCTGTTTTTTACGCATTTTTGTTGTCTTCTTAAGATGATGGACTGATCTGAAAGAAATAACCGCGCGTGCTAACGGTTGCTTAAGGATTTAAGAGGATAAACCGAGATGCACGATAATACGAGGATGCACGATAATACGAGAATTGGCCATAAATAGATCGATGAGTCGGTGTTTTCTTTTAATTATGCGAATTGAAAGTTTATTGTTGTAAGCAGTTATATAAAGAGTGTACATGTAGTAAGAGACATTGTTCAGATAGTTATTCTTGGATGATATTGAAGTTTGTGTTCTGTTTTGAATTTTGGCGCGTGAATGTGACCTATATATGATGGTTCTTTGTTTACAAATGTTTCTGAAGTTGAAATTGACGGTTTTAGTTGGTTTCTGTTTTACAAGAAGGTGATTTCGTGTCTATAAAGTAAAAAAATGATTGTATAACCATTTTTGTAGGTCTTTTTCTGTTGTTCAGAATAATTGTGACTCATCCCCCATCCCATCCCATCCCCCAGGCCCCCCCCCTCCCCCCTGGTTTACGGGATAAAGATGCTGAATATAGAAAGTTAATATAGATTTTTCATTCTGAAAGCACCAAAGGAATTGCCATGTACGTGGTAGGACAATTTTGAAAGATACTCTTGAATTTAAATAGAGCAAATTCATTGTAATGTGGTTAGTGCTATGATAATGTTTAACTTCAAGGTAACTCCTTCATGAAAATTAAATGCTGGCGTAACTGTCCACAAAGTGCAAGGTCTAACATTATATTCAGCTGCTGTTGATATTGGGAAAACGATATAACAAGACGGAATGGCTTACATAGCTCTCAGTAGAGTATCTACTTACGAAAATCTACAATGACAATAATGAAAAATCAGTTACATTTATGAAATTTTGAGTGCTCTTAACGATCCACTACACTCCTCCTTGTTGGACCATCAATTTAAAAAGAAATGTATCAAAGTAAACAAAATTAACATTCATTTGTACAAAAATGTTGCGAAGAGGAGTGTAGTAAATCCTTAAATGTGAGTAATTATTTTGTATCCTAAATTGAATACATATCAACACAATATAGTTCTGTAAATTCTTCATCATAATTCGTGTTACTACAGCAACCATCTCTTCCACTATTTTCTATCTAGTTTTCATTATATTTAAAAGGAAAACTTTTCAATTCTTTTGTTTTCAAATCATTCACTAAATTTACTGCAAACTTGTAAATGTTCAGCAAACAAATTTCATCATAAATCCCATTCCATACCAATTCCATACCAATTCCGGTATACTTCATTTCAAACTGCACTCCTTGTATACAACGCCTTCCACAACTACATGTAATATACAAGCACATCCTTCAACGTTCAATACCCTTTTCCAATAAAAGACAACAATATAGTAGCACTTTAAAATTCTTTTTTTGTTTAAAAACAATCCATCACCTGCATGAACTCTTACACCCAACATCTAACTTCTTTTAAATGTCGTCCACATAAAACACATCTGTGTTATACTTTTCTTGTTAACCTTATAATGACTTGTTCGTGACTTATCAATATCGAAAATTTTAACATAACGCACTGGTGATGTCCGACTCCAAATTCCTGCCTTGATCTGAATATATCCTACACCATAGCAAACAAGAAACAAACGTCGCCACGCGCCAAAAACCAGGTTTTCATTTAATACTTATATTTTTGTAAAGAAAATATCTGATATGAAGAAACTGAACTTCTATTTTTAGCAACAGTGACCTTGATCTTGATTACAGACTTCTGAGTAGAAATCCCAATTTGCGTCTTGGTATCAGCTACCCAAAGAAAGTTTGGTGTCAATAGATCACAGCTAACCCAAGTAATAATGAGAAACCTAATTTTCTATTTTAGCAAAAGTGACATAGACCTTTATCACGTACACCTGGGTATCAATCCTAAGTAGTGTCTTGATATTAGCTACCCACAAATCAAGTATGGTGTCAATAGGCCAAAGAAAACTCAAGCTATTGAGCAGAAACTTAATTTCTATTTATAGCTACTATGACCTTGAGCTTTATCACAGGTGCCTGAGTAGCAATCTCAAGCTGCATCTTGATATTAGATACCAACACTAAGTTCGGCGTAAAATATACCAAAGCAAACTAAAGTTATTGAGGCAAAACTGAATTTCTATTTTTTAGCAACAGTGACCATGACCTTGATCACAGATACCTGTGGCAATCATAAGCTACTCATATTCGTACTATGTTTGGCATTCAGAGGTAAAAGCAAACTCAAGTTATTGAGGATAAGCTGATTTTCTATATTCAGCAAGTGACCTTGACCTTTATCACAGACACCTGGGTAGCAATCTCAAGCTGCCTGATGATATAAGCTACCCACAAACCAAGCTAAGCGTCAACAGGCAATTTGGCATCAACAGATAACATTCACAAAATACTTAACAAAAAATCAATGTCAAAAAGGGGCATAACTTTGGCAAAACACAGTCAGGGTTTATGAAACTTGACCTGATAATTGGTACTATGATGTCAAACAATCATGTAAAGTTTCAAAGCTATACATTGAATGGTAACTGAGAAAAATACAACTTTTACAAAAAAATAACAAAATTTCTAAGTGAAAAAGGGGCATAACTTTGTCAAAATACAGTCAGGGATTATGAAACTTCTCGAGATTATTGATATTGAGATGTCAGACAACTATGTTAAGTTTTAAAGTTGTACCTTAAACGGTTACTGAGAAAAACACAACTTTCACAAAAAACTTAACAAAATTTTGAAGTGAAAAAGGGCATAACTTTGTCAAACTACAGTCAGGGATTGTGAAACTTGTCCTGATAATTGGTATTGATATGTCAGACAACTATGTTAAGTTTCAAAGTTGTACCTTGAATGGTTACTGAGAAAAACACAACTTTCTGCAGGCCTGGTGATTAACCCATCTACAGTTGATCATTATGCTTACCTCTTTGGTTGCAGGGATTTAAGAGTTTATGAAGGTTTATGGGGAAATCTTTTCTTAAAAGAACCTAAAAGCTCGAGTTGTTTCTTTTATCCCTGTCATCGTGTTCTTGCTGATTTTACTCCAGGTGCTCTGTTCTTGGTAAGATCATTGCGTACCCGCCCTTTGACTTTGCAATGCTATTAAATTCTTATGTTTATATGTTTGTATGCCTTTGCATGCAAAATTGTTGAGCTGATGGGTGGGTTGGAGTTATTTCAACAAGACAATTTGTACTTGTTTTGTGATACGAGAACCTGTTGGGGCAAGTGTGAGGTTGGTGCACCCTAGAACCTGGTTTAAACCCCCAATGGCAATTTGTTTTGCCACTGACCGTTCCAAGGCGGTAACCCCTCTGGTTCTCAATACGTTATTTGTTTGTGGCGTCCATTTTGAAACTGATTATTGTAATACCATGCTCTCTTTTCCTCTCTACTTTTTGGCTGTGTGGGGAGGTTGTGTATGCTGGATGTGGCCATTCCTGATATGCATATTTCATTTTTTTTCACAAAAAAATTAACAAAATGTTGACGCCCGCCCAACGACATATCCCAATCTAATAAACAGGTTAAAAATAAAATGCTCATAAAAAGCTTCAGCTGTTGTTTGCGCTGTTTGATTTGTGGAAATGGACCGCAGTGGGAATGGAATCGGATCTGTTAAAGATGACAATAGGATCGGAAGCGGACCGGATCGGAAAAATTGTCAATTTAATAATTTTCAGTACTTTAACAGTTTTAGCCCATTTCAAGGCTAAAAACACAAGCTTGAAAGCTGAGTATTTCATTTCAGACATATTCAAACTGCGGCTGACATATGCTTTTACACGCTTGGGTCCATCTTGTGATTAGTATGGCACTGCAGCACCCCTTGCCTGAGGCATCTGTATGTAACTCAAAAGGTGCCTGAAAATCGGGATATGCCAATATCGGAGGAGATGTCAATATCTTATCTATTTGAATTGACATACTTTTAAAAAGTATGCTCTCTCTCTTCCTCTCTTCTTTTTCGCTGTGTGAGGAGGCTGTGCTTTGTGATTGTGGTGATTCCTAATAGGCATATTTCACTTGTTTTAAGTTGTTGAAAGTTTCATCCTGTTGGGGACCCCAATGCCACCTCTTGACAGCTTTTTGATCTTTTTCTTCTTTGTTGAAAAGTCCTTTATAAGCTTCGGTAATACCCAAAAAAGCAATGTATGATCTGAATGGGTCAGCATCTCCCAGCAAGCACAGGTATATCGGGCCAATATAGGCTTGCTGATATCAGTTTATGTTATTGGTCCGATATATTCCCGATATAAGAATCCAACTGTATGGTGCAATTATATTATGAAAATATGTTCCGTTCTATATTTTATTGATATTTGCCATATTTTCCGTCAAATTTTAGCGTCTATTTCTCATACTAATTCTCATTTTAAAAAGTCGGATCTTTCAATATCGGCCCAATTGCGGTGTGATATACGAACGTACATCCAAAGATCGACAACTCTGCGGGGAGGGTGTCAGATACAGAAATGAAGAAAACACGTTGGAAACCGGCAATTTTATGTGCTATATTTATTTTTAAAAATCAATTTGGTAAAAAAATTAATATTGTAAAATTATTCGGACAAAAAATGTTGAACTTTTAATTAGTTTATTTTCTTCATTCACTTTGGGACTAGCTGCGACGTATGCAACACGAAATTTAAAATCGCAATACTTTCAGTGATATACTGGATAATTGCCAGTAAGCTTTGAAATTATACTAAATCATTTATTGTAGTTCCTATTTTCAGTCATTTTTCTTTCTGCTTTATTATGTTACTTTTGCAGTAAATGTGCTGGCACATCAGTTTACAAGTGTCACAATTTTTCGCGACTTTGTTCTATGCAAAATCAAAATAGGATTAGATAAAGTTTATTAAACGATTAAAGATTTTAGATGAGCCAAGTAAAAAGATCACATTTTATCTGATCTTTTGAATCATTGTGTAATTTTTTGCAAGAATGACTGTGCAGGGGAAAATGCTTTTTTCTAGAGCCAATAATGAAATTTGATGCCAAGCTGATATAGAAATCTGATGATGTGTCGATATAAAAATCTGATGACGGGCCAATTAAAAAATCTGATGATGGGCCGATGTCGATTTTATCTAGGAAAAATATCGGCTTGATGTCGGAAAGTATGTTGGGCCGATATTACATCAACTATGCAAGGCCTATTGTTGGCCGATATCTATTTCTGATGATAGGCCGATATTGAAGACATTATCGGTCCAATGTTGGCTCGATATATAATGCTTGCTGGGCTGTTGGCGGTGGCTATTTTAATACTTTTTCGACTTTGTCTGGGTCAGTTTCAATTCTATCAGCACTCACTACCTGTCCCAGAAAACTGACCTTGCTTTGCATGAAGAAACCATTATTTGCAGAAAATTTCAGATTAAACTCATTTAACCGAGTTAGTGTCCAATCTTTCAAAATGTTCTTCGAAGCTACAATTGAATACAATAAATCTTCCAAATATCACGCTGATTTTCTTATTTAATTCACCGAAGCATTCCTCCATGAGTGTGTGAATTCGAAAGACCAGATGACTTTTTGTTATATTCAAAAAACCTACCGTTCCTACAATAAAAGCTCTTCTTGCTTTATGACTAACTACTTTATCCACTTGATGAAAAACATTTTTAATGTGTATAGTGTTAAAAACTTTGGCTCTTTTGGAAACATCAAAAATTTCCTCAAATCTAGGAAAGGCCTATGCGTCTTTCACTGACCGCAGATATAACATTCGTTAATCGACGCACATTATCAATTTCCATTTGTCTTTCTCACTCAAACAATATTTTTGGACCACGGCGACTTTGATTTCCAAATGATGCCACTGGTTTAAACATTCATTTCACGATCATTTCACCAAAACAACTTGTGGTTGTTTGTTGATATGATAACCGGTGGGGTTGATGCAGCCTAGAACCTGAATGTTTTGCCACTGACTGACCCAAGGCAGTAAACCCAAGGGTTCTCATTTACGTGAATTTTTGTGGCGTCTTATTTGAATTGACATACTATTAAAAAAAACATGCTCTCTCTCTTCCTCTCTTCTTTATCGCAGCGTGGGGAGGCTGTGTTTTGTGAGTGTGGCGATTCCTGATATGCATATTTCACTTTTTTATAATCTTTCTAGATGTTCACGTATTTCATCTATCAATAAATGGGGAATGCGTCTATGCCTTTGCTTAAATGGTATATCATTTATCAGGTCTATCCTAATTTTAGTTAAAAATCATAATTCCCAATCTCTATATCACTAGTGGAGAAAATGTCTTAGTGTTGGATCATGAATTCCTTATTCTTTTTGCTTTCCTCTGCTGTAAATGTCGAATCTATGTGTTCTTCCGTAAACAGTTTATCTGATGAAAACTCGTCTCCAATACGATCAAAAACAGCTTCGTCCAACTTAACTGGTTGCATTTCAGCTGAAATTGATCCTGATGCAATACCTACTGTATTCATAGTGCTTACATAATTATTCTTTCCATATTTAAGTTGGTCACAGTTGGGGTAATGCCAATAAATCTTGGCAACTGAGAGTCCAATGACTCTTAAATAATGGCATATGTTGGGCTGTATTCTAGCTCCTTCTCAGTGTAGGCCCTCAAATTCTTTGACTGATTTGGTCCAATGATTATAAGGATAAAAACTTTTGGCTCAGCACTCCTTAAAACGGCAATTTTGTTTTCATTCGTTTTCAATTACCTTTGTCTGATAATCTCTATCTGAATTTAAAATATTAAGAAGTGAAAAGTGACACTTTCTGTACAACTATATCTCCATGTGTTTCTTTGCATTTTGCCAGTTATTCATTAACTTATCATCTATTTCAATATCACAGTAGCGTTGTTTGTGCCGTGTGGCGGCTGTAAAAAGTCTCCCCGTACATTCAATCAGTGCTGTTATCAGTTACGTCCTTTGAAGGTCGTTGAGCACGTTACTTATGTACTATGTTTATAGTACTTCTCAAATTCCTTTTGTTTTAATATTGCGGCCAGTTTATAGATAGGTGGTTTCAATATCCCAGCCAATGTCGATTTGGATATTGTCCAATCACCTCAAGGATATACTTCCTGCTTTTTAAATTTTGCCTTGGCGTAGTCTGTGATATGCAGGATTTATATTCTAAAATCCCCTGTCAAAATTCTATTCTGTTTAGTTCCGCCCATTGTTTTCTCGTTTAGGGCAAACCCATTCTTTTATTTGGGGACCATACGCCGCTGAACCTGGAATGGTATTAATCTGAAAATACCTCATTGAAGGTTCCATGTTCACCGCCATATGCATACCATCGTTTGGGATGGATCGAAATTGTACTATTCAATGGTGTAATTACTGAGTTGCGCTCAACCCGGGGCTAGGCGGCGTGGGCAGTAATAAGCATTCCCATTACTGCCCATGAACAGGCTCAATCAAACCGAGCCTGCAGTATTTTCATATTTGTCGTGTTTGATGGCTTTCAAAGTTCCCTTTTCATCTATTTCAATATCACAGTAGCGTTGTTTGTGCCGTGTGGCGGCTGTACAAAGTTTCCCCGTACATTCAATCAGTGCTGTTATCAGTTACGTCCTTGAAGGTCGTTGAGCACGTTACTTATGTACTATGTTTATAGTACTTCTAAAATTCCTTTTGTTTTAATATTGCGGCCAGTTTATAGATAGGTGGTTTCAATATCCCAGCCAATGTCGATTTGGATATTGTCCAATCACCTCAAGGATATACTTCCTGCTTTTTAAATTTTGCCTTGGCGTAGTCTGTGATATGCAGGATTTATATTCTAAAATCCCCTGTCAAAATTCTATTCTGTTTAGTTCCGCCCATTGTTTTCTCGTTTAGGGCAAACCCATTCTTTTATTTGGGGACCATACGCCGCTGAACCTGGAATGGTATTAATCTGAAAATACCTCATTGAAGGTTCCATGTTCACCGCCATATGCATACCATCGTTTGGGATGGATCGAAATTGTACTATTCAATGGTGTAATTACTGAGTTGCGCTCAACCCGGGGCTAGGCGGCGTGGGCAGTAATAAGCATTCCCATTACTGCCCATGAACAGGCTCAATCAAACCGAGCCTGCAGTATTTTCATATTTGTCGTGTTTGATGGCTTTCAAAGTTCCCTTTTCATCTATTTCAATATCACAGTAGCGTTGTTTGTGCCGTGTGGCGGCTGTACAAAGTTTCCCCGTACATTCAATCAGTGCTGTTATCAGTTACGTCCTTGAAGGTCGTTGAGCACGTTACTTATGTACTATGTTTATAGTACTTCTAAAATTCCTTTTCTTTTAATATTGCGGCCAGTTTATAGATAGGTGGTTTCAATATCCCAGCCAATGTCGATTTGGATATTGTCCAATCACCTCAAGGATATACTTCCTGCTTTTTAAATTTTGCCTTGGCGTAGTCTGTGATATGCAGGATTTATATTCTAAAATCCCCTGTCAAAATTCTATTCTGTTTAGTTCCGCCCATTGTTTTCTCGTTTAGGGCAAACTCATTCTTTTATCTGGGGACCATACGCCGCTGAACATGGAATGGTATTAATCTGAAAATACCTCATTGAAGATTCCATGTTCACCGCCATATGCATACCATTTGGGATGGATCGAAATTGTACTATTCAATGGTGTAATTACTGAGTTGCGCTCAACCCGGGGCTAGGCGGCGTGGGCAGTAATAAGCATTCCCATTACTGCCCATGAACAGGCTCAATCAAACCGAGCCTGCAGTATTTTCATATTTGTCGTGTTCGATGGCTTTCAAAGTTCCCTTTTCATCTATTAAGATTTTTGTTCCAATGAGAATAGGCGATTTTGCATTGTAAGCCGTAATAGGGACTACGAGCAGATTACATGGTTGCTCCATACAGTTTGGTATTCCATTTGTCTATGACTTTCAATAAATCCGATATAAGAAAGGGTGTTCCAATCAGCTCATATAATATTAATTAAGTATATCCGAAACAGGCTGCATATCTATATCGCCTAAATGGTTGCGATAAAATGATTTACTTACTGAACTAACCTGTGTCAATTAAAGCTTATGCGTCATATACATTAATCTTAATATTTGTCTCATTCGGCTGACCAATCAAAATATGACCATTGTTCAAGTCAAGTCAAGTGAAGTAAATTTTATTAATATAGAGCGCGATGAATAACAAATAACAAAGGCTCTTAAATAGATGAAAAAGGAACTTTGAAAAAAAAGGTGAAATATGCATATCAGGTATTGCCACATTTAGGAAAAAAAAAACAGTCTTTCTCACAGTCAAGAAGAAGAGAGATTGAGAGAGCATAGTTAATAAAAAGATCTGTTTCAAAAAAGACACACAAACAATAACGAAAATGAGAACCCGAGGGGTTACCGCCTTTGAACGGTCAGTGGCAAATCAAATGCCGCTGGGGGTTTAAACCAGGTTCTAGGGTGCACCAACCTCACACTTGCTCCAACAAGTTCTCATATCACAAAACAAGTACAAGTTGTCTTGGTGAAATAACTCAAACTCACCCATCGCCTCAACAATGTTGCATGCAAAAGCACATAAACATATAAAACATAAGAAGCTACTAGCATTGCAAAGCCAAGGGGCGGGTACTCAATGGTCTTACCGTGAGAATTCACCAATATTCAAATTCAAACTTTTGCTATTAACCTGCCGGTCACATCGTTACAGGGGTCTAAATGTTATCAAAGACTCTAGAATCCGCAATTTCATTTAATTTAAAATAGGTCCGAAATATAGAATTCGCTTAGACATCGACTTTATACTGTCGTAAATGTAGTATTAATTATGAGACACATACAAACAAATTTGATAAATAGCTATGTAGTCTGCTTAACCTTAATTCTGGCGTATGTTAAAGAAATTATGCTCACTTCCCAAAGACATTCTCGCATGACTCGACATTTTTTTTTACTTAACTTACATGTGAGTAATCGTTCCATATAGAAAAATTGGTCGTAGTGTGGTCCGTGTCGTTATAAATGAAGCCAGTAACTCTCTCCATTTGTAGATCGTAATCGTAGTCAATTGATCCCGAAAGCTGAAAGTCAAATGTTATAAGTAAGAAAGAAGAACGGGAGCGAACCCGTGCGGCGACACCGCGAAGCCACGCAATTACAATTTTACTACCTCTTGAACTAACCGGGACAAAAGTGCAAAATATTCTACGTTGTCATGATCTTTTTTTCTAGCAAAGTCTGGAAGCCCACACAAAGATATGCACTGTAAGGAATCGGGCGTCGTCGGAATTGCAGGGCAAGGCGCTGTCGCCGTGACGGTGCGGGTTCGCTCCCAGGTACAACCAATATCATTTGATAACAACGCTTTTTTGGCCGTTTTTTTTCTGCAGCGATGACATCAGCGCGAATAACGGCATTCTTCGTTTACGGCAGTTGTTGAGTGTTGGCGTCGCTTGTGGAAAAGCTTTTCCTTATAGCTTTTGGGCGGCTGGCTATTCGTTGCGAAATGCAAAGCAAGAGTTTTGCGTTTCAAATTAAAAACGGTATTTAGAAAGAATCCGACGCTAAGTGTAATATTTTCTTACTTAAGTTATGCTTACCAGTTTTAAATAAAAATCTTGCTTACCGCTGTTGCCTCCGCAACTCCATTTTTCACAGTTTGTGTCGTAATATGCAGTTTGCTGAAAAATCGTTTGCTAACACAGCACTGCCTTTTTACGGCAATTACCGTGCCTACAAGCAATATTACACCCAGACAAATTCCAAACTTTGTCATTTTGATTTGATCAGACTAATGTCTAAAATTAAAATTAAAATTATCTACTAGAAGATGTATATGTGTCACAATTCTTGAATGCAATTTTGAATTTCAAAATGTTTATTGTTATCATAAAGTTATACAAAAAAGAAGTTTGGTGACGAACAAGGGAGACCATCTGGACAAATATCACGAACACATGTCCTTCAACTCTTCCTACAGCTAAACTAGAACCAGATTCGATGTCACTGCTAGTACTTACGTGTTTACTTTTGAGCAAATATGAACATTTCAAAACTTAAGTGCAAAAGTTTGTTACGTTCGTATGATCGAAAGCTATTTTGGTCTTGAATAGATATTACTAAATAATATTATTTTCCATTAGAAAGTGTAAACTATTGCTGTTTTTTATTCAGGCTAAGTTAGCGATTAAGATTGAAATGAAAACGTATTTATAAGTATATTGATATGTTCGATTCTTATGACTACAACAATCAGTTTAATCGTAATTAAAATTATCTTAGATAATATCAACGGAAACATCAGTAGTATAGTAAGCGGAGTTAGACGTCATGTGAGGGAGCAGGGAGCAGGGAGCGAGTGACTCATCGTGACTCACCGGCGTTATCGCCGCGGGATCTAATCTGGAATGAGGGAGCAGGGATGACTCACCGGGATCTAATGACTCACCGGGATCTAATGACTCACCGGGATCTAATGACTCACCGGGATCTAATGACTCACCGGGATCGTTAAATAAAAATAGTTAACGCGCGTGTAGACCCCCTTACGGTACTCCCCAATAAATTCTTCATAACGAACCGTTAATCGATCTCGTCCCTCTAGCGACGTTGCATTCATGACCGCGTCAGTTCATTAATCGGAAAATTAATTTCATCGATCGCATAGTAGTGACACCAAATGTTGTTATAAAAATACCTCTGCTATAGCTGGCGTTGTAGCAGTTATATTGTATTCACCAAATTATAATAATAATAATAATAATAATAATAATAATAATAATAATAATAATAATAATAATAATAATAATAATAATCATTAACCTTTATGTCCAGACGCTTAACCGTTGATTCATAATTAAACAATCCCGGCATTGATAAAATAAAACTCAGCACGCGATGACTTTAAATGAAATCAATAACCTAAACAATACCCGATAATTTGAAAACTCAGCACGGTAAGGCCGATATCGATCCATAAACCTATCGCGGTATCATTTTATTTAGCTTTATTTTCGCGCTCGGGTCAGCGCGCGAATTTTAAAGCTCATATTGAACGAATCAATATAGTTCCTAATCAAATAAGTAACACAAATAGAAAACAACGAGAATGATAACACCCGTTTTCACTAGTTTGATTTATGTCCCTTTCAAACGCGACTTTAACACGAAACTTAATGTTGGCTATAACTAAGTTCGCGGCATGACACCAGTCGATATTTTGATGGAATCAATAACCGACGCTAATTCAAATTAAGCCAATCCTACCAACGCTTCTGCGCTTAGAACCAATGACGACGTTAGCCGTTATTTTAAAATGACAATGAAAGATAATTAAACATCGCGGCATGACACCAGTCGATATTTTGATGGAATCAATAACCGACGCTTATTCAAATTTAGCCAATCCTACCTAACGCTTCTGCGCTTAGAACCAATGACGACGTTAGTCGTTATTTTAAAATGACAATGAAAGATAATTAAACATCGCGGCATGAGAACAGTCGATATTTTGATGGACTTAGTAGCCGACGCTAATTCAAATTAAGCCAATCCTACCAACGCTTCTGCGCTTAGAACCAATGACGACGTTAGCCGTTATTTTAAAAAGAACAATGAAACCAGCATCTCCATACATCGATCGCATAGTATTTATAACCTCGGGGAGTTATACAATATCGGTCCAACCAACACAGGTAATATCAATTTTCGTTTTCCAATAATTTCTGCGCCAGCTTTAATTTTGCTCAGTTTAAATTACCAGTCAGATAATTTCAAATAGTCGATATAAACTTTAGCCCTGGGACGTTAGTGATCACCGGGGGAGTCGTTTTTCCAATAATTAGATCAGTCCGCTAGATAAGCTTTATTTTTGCTCAGGTCCGATTTGTCGGATAATATTCTTTGGTCCGTTTAACGCGTATATTCTAAACCTAGGTTCGCAGTCATTAAATGAATAAATAAGGGAGTGAATGGGCGAGTGATTGGGCGATTTTGAATGGGGTGGGGGGGTACCGTGGTGTTACAGTGGGGGTACAGTGACCAAAGCGGAAAACTGTAAAGAAAACAAAGATAAACGTTACAAACTCTAAATTTTAATATAATTTAATTTAATATTTCACTCCCAGTCTGCCTCCTGGCGAAACACAAACGGTATGTTGGGATGTACCAACTGTCTTGGTTTTAGTTTAATTTAATATTTCACTCCCAGTCTGCCTCCTGGCGAAACACAAACGGTATGTTGGGATGTACCAACTGTCTTGGTTTTAGTTTAATTTAATATTTCACTCCCAGTCTGCCTCCTGGCGAAACACAAACGGTATGTTGGGATGTACCAACTGTCTTGGTTTTAGGGGAATTGGTTTTAAAAACACGTTTTCTATATAGTTGTTCACCATTGCGTCCGAGATGAGCGGCCGATTCTTGGTTATAGTAGCCTTCTTTGCGATAGCTGAAATAGAGAAAGAAACTGTTTACATGTAAGGTCAATGTAAACACACCAATGTAAACATTGCCAAATTACCATTGTCGAAAAATAAGTTACCTTTACAAGATGGTGGATATCCGAGCTTGCTGACGTTTGCCTTTCTTGTGTTTACACGGAAGGGAGGCTCACTTTCTCCGTCCCAGCTTTCTGTAGCTGGGACTGCCACCGCTTCCGCCGGTTCACCCGTCTGGGTGGCCGCATCCTTCGTTTGTTTCTTAATCTCCTCCATCTCCTGTTGTATTAACATTGACACTTGTGCCGCCCTGGCCAAGTGAATCATTAGTCTTCTCATTCTCCTTTCAACGTCCATGACTGGTATAATCGTGAATAAAAAAATGCAGGGGTTTTTATACTAGGATTGACATACTTAGGATAGTAAGGATAGAGAAACGTTTTGATTGGTTCTTGAAATTCAGTGATTGGGTGGTTAGTGATTTATTGAATAGGCGGTTGCCTGTATAGGTGGTTGAGTGATTGAGTGAATAGGTGAGTGATTAGGCGAGGGAGAAAGTATTTTATTGAATGGGAGATAGAGTTAAAGATGTGTGAGTAATTGATTAATTGAATGAGTGATTGAATAAATGAGCGATTGATTGAATGATTGGTACAGTTAGGAGCTATAAGAGGGAAACAAGAGCGATGATGAATAATCATGGAATCGTCAATCGTGTTCAGAGTTATTAACTATTTAGACGCTTTAAGGGACGCTGGCGTAACGGATCGTAAATCCATGTTACAAAATATTTCGAGACTTCAAACGAAAGCGATAAGTAGCGTCGTGAAAAGACTCCTGAACGGTACTATCAACCCTTTGAGGCGACACGTAAGGTTGATAGAAAGCAGGCGATTACTATTAAGAAGTTTGGCGTCAACGAGAGTGAGTTTTACCAGGAAAAAGAGTTTGATCAATCGATATCACTACGTGATTCCAGCGTTATTAACCAGAGTTTATTTAATACAGACCTTAATTGACGAGGTGAGAACGACTAGCGAACAATAAGCGAATGAATCGGGTAGAGTACGGCAAGAGGGTACAGTGAAGGTACAGTGAGGAGGAGGAGGAGGAGGGGAGGAGGAGGAGGAGGGGAGGAGGAGGAGGAGGGGAGGAGGAGGAGGAGGAGGGGAGGAGGAGGAGGAGGAGGGGAGGAGGAGGAATTTTACAACTAACACTCAAAATATTATATAAATATTTATTTATTTTATTAAAAACAACGACAATCAATGTTGTATACGCTGCATACGAATAATTTTGGACTTCAAGCCCAGTCTCCAGTTTCAGTCTATACAATAGATATAATCTGAGGGAAATGCGATGTTTCTAATGTCTTAAGATTTCGTCCACCTATCGAAATATACAACTGCTCCGTCTTTGAGAGATTCGACGGTTCCTTTCGAGATAAACTGCATCCCACACAATGTTCGCCGAATACTCCAGAATCGCCGTATAATGAGTCGAAATAAGGCTCCATAATCAAATCCCTACTGAAGTTCCTTGGCGCCAGCCTGCGTTAGAGCAATGTCTATGCCGGATGAAAGCCGTTTTAAGCTTAACCACTGTAACGGACTGAGGTCAACGCCAATAATAGTAGCCGTTCCGTTTACAAACTTTCTCATATCCACGAAAACGTATCCGTCTCGGTTACAAACAGTCGCGTAGAGGCTTTCCCGTAAATAAAACTGTTTCACATACAGGCATTCCGTCTCGTTCAAGTTAGGTTTCGCGCCGATGTCGGTTATATACAGGCATTCCGTCTCGTTCAAGTTAGGTTTCGCACCACCGGCGGGTAAAGATTGTAACCATATAATGACTCCGGGTGCGGCGCAAGTCGTCATCAGAAGCAAAATACCGTACCATTTAATACCTTGAAAGCGATATCGAATGTTTTTGTCTTTAAAAGCAAAATCGTCCACGAACGATTCCGGCGTGCCTGGTTCACGATTCATTCTCGTAATTCCATCATTCGCGCTCACTGGTCTCTTACGTTAACTATTCTATTTATTTATCGATTTAAGATTTGTTTTTGAAATGTCATAGTATCGGTCGTTGCTGATGAGGAATTCCTCTTCGTTCGAAGCGAACCAATTGTTTCGACCGGTTCCACACGTAGTTTGCCGCCATAGGATCCTGGCCTAGACTTCCGCTGTAAACCATCCATTGCCGATGCGTGCCGACGGGACACGATTTTTGCCACCGATGAAAGTGCGCGGACACTTCCTTGATTGTACGGTCCCATTCCGATTGCGCCATTTCCACTGCCTGGGCGAGAGGAGTTACCCAACGAATTTCGTGTCGTCTAGTCATTTTGTCGGATTTCTTCGTTTTCGTTCGGGTTCTTACGTTCTTTCTCTAGTCCTCCTCCTCCTCCTCCTCCTCGTCACTCTCCTCCTCCGTCACGTCTTTTTTAGACAACAACCATTCGTTGAATTCCGTTTTGTGCAGCCGCACCGCCTCCCGAACGGCAAGGTCGATAGGTAAACCGGAAGTTCTACTCAAACGTTCGGCGAGTCCCACGATAAATGAATAACGAGCGTCGGTATCAATGCGGTAGATGGATAAAACCGCTTCGACTAAATATTGCCTGGCCGCTTTTCTCAGTTCCGATAACATGTCGTTGATGACCATGCGTTCCGCCACTTTTTGACTCGACCCTTCTTCGACATAATCTACGGCCTTTCGCTTGATTTCGGGATTGTGTAATCTGACCAATTTCGACATGACCACATCGCGTAGAATGTCGTGAAACGCGCCCTTACCGTCTTGCCTACCAGGCGGAATCGGATAGATACGACTGGGCATTTCATCCTCCTCCTCTTCTTCCTCGTCCTCCTGGTCAGAATCTCTTTGGCTCACCCGCATCCTCTTTTCGGGCGGACTGTCGTGGTGATCGTCCGCTCCTCGCTTCAGATCGTTAGGAAAAATTTCCGTTCTCAATCGGTCGTGTTCCGGCGTGCCCGACTTTAGGTTTACAACTAAATAACCGTGCGGTTTTTTGGTGGCATCTCGAAATTGTCTCATAAAGGAGTCGCTAGAGGACGGGTAAATGCGTCTAGCTAACGTCGCTACCTGCTGTCTATCGATCGGATTATCGAACAGAGTCAAATACTGGGTATTGAGGCTTATGTCCCTGCAAGATTTGCCCTGGGGGAATAGGTTTTGAGTGAGATAGATGATCGAAATGTTCCGATGATGACTTCCCTTCGTAAATAGGTCGGCAACTCGTTGGTCGCATTTGGCTTCCGTCATCAAGTCGTCCAATACGATAAGGTTTCTGTCGTTGGCATGGATGAAATCCGGATCCTCGATACGCTCCGGAATGCCTCTGACAAACTGAATGTTGGGCAAAGATCGTTTCAATTCGTCGTACAACGCTTGCCACTGACCGTAGCACCATATCACGCGCTGGGGAGAGGGCTGTATCATAGCGGATAGTATCAATCGCTTGGTCCATTCCGTTTTTCCGCTCCCGCTCGGCCCAGAAACCACCATAGAAAAGGGATGTTGAAATATCATATCGCCAGTTTCCGGTTTTGAAAGATCTAGGCTGTGTTTAGCGCCTCGGTGCCTGTTAAGATTATCGATTCTCGAAAATTGAACGCCGCAAACTTCGCAAGAAAACATGATTGATGTACGAATACGATCGCTACTCCGCGCCTTCTTACGTTCTTTTATGTCTCCTCCTCCTCCTCCTCCTCCTCCTCCTCCCCTCCTCCTCCTCCTCCCCTCCTCCTCCTCCTCCCCTCCTCCTCCTCCTCCTCCTCCCCTCCTCCTCCCCTCCTCCTCCTCCTCCCCTCCTCCTCCCCTCCTCCTCCTCCACCTCCTCCTCCACCTCCTCCACCTCCTCGTCCTCACTGTACCTTCACTGTACCCTCTTGCCGTACTCTACCCGATTACTATAAAATTCCTCCCCTCCTCCTCCTCCTCCTCCTCCTCCTCCTCCTCCTCCCCTCCTCCTCCCCTCCTCCTCCCCTCCTCCTCCCCTCCTCCTCCCCTCCACCTCCCTCCCCTCCTCCTCCTCCTCCTCCTCCTCCTCCTCACTGTACCTTCACTGTACCCTCTTGCCGTACTCTACCCGATTCATTCGCTTATTGTTCGCTAGTCGTTCTCACCTCGTCAATTAAGGTCTGTATTAAATAAACTCTGGTTAATAACGCTGGAATCACGTAGTGATATCGATTGATCAAACTCTTTTTCCTGGTAAAACTCACTCTCGTTGACGCCAAACTTCTTAATAGTAATCGCCTGCTTTCTATCAACCTTACGTGTCGCCTCAAAGGGTTGATAGTACCGTTCAGGAGTCTTTTCACGACGCTACTTATCGCTTTCGTTTGAAGTCTCGAAATATTTTGTAACATGGATTTACGATCCGTTACGCCAGCGTCCCTTAAAGCGTCTAAATAGTTAATAACTCTGAACACGATTGACGATTCCATGATTATTCATCATCGCTCTTGTTTCCCTCTTATAGCTCCTAACTGTACCAATCATTCAATCAATCGCTCATTTATTCAATCACTCATTCAATTAATCAATTACTCACACATCTTTAACTCTATCTCCCATTCAATAAAATACTTTCTCCCTCGCCTAATCACTCACCTATTCACTCAATCACTCAACCACCTATACAGGCAACCGCCTATTCAATAAATCACTAACCACCCAATCACTGAATTTCAAGAACCAATCAAAACGTTTCTCTATCCTTACTATCCTAAGTATGTCAATCCTAGTATAAAAACCCCTGCATTTTTTTATTCACGATTATACCAGTCATGGACGTTGAAAGGAGAATGAGAAGACTAATGATTCACTTGGCCAGGGCGGCACAAGTGTCAATGTTAATACAACAGGAGATGGAGGAGATTAAGAAACAAACGAAGGATGCGGCCACCCAGACGGGTGAACCGGCGAAAGCGGTGGCAATCCCAGCTACAGAAAGCTGGGGCGGAGAAAGTGAGCCTCCCTTCCGTGTAAACACAAGAAAGGCAAACGTCAGCAAGCTCGGATATCCACCATCTTGTAAAGGTAACTTATTTTTCGACAATGGTAATTTGGCAATGTTTACATTGGTGTGTTTACATTGACCTTACATGTAAACAGTTTCTTTCTCTATTTCAGCTATCGCAAAGAAGGTGATTATCACCAAGAATCGGCCGCTCATCTCGGACGCGATGGTGAACAACTATATAGAAAACGTGTTTTTAAAACCAATTCCCCTAAAACCAAGACAGTTGGTACATCCCAACATACCGTTTGTGTTTCGCCAGGAGGCAGACTGGGAGTGAAATATTAAATTAAACTAAAACCAAGACAGTTGGTACATCCCAACATACCGTTTGTGTTTCGCCAGGAGGCAGACCGGGAGTGAAATATTAAATTAAATTATATTAAAATTTAGAGTTTGTAACGTTTATCTTTGTTTTCTTTACAGTTTTCCGCTTTGGTCACTGTACCCCCACTGTAACACCACGGTACCCCCCCCCCCACCCCATTCAAAATCGCCCAATCACTCGCCCATTCACTCCCTTATTTATTCATTTAATGACTGCGAACCTAGGTTTAGAATATACGCATTAAACTCCCTAACAGAATATAAATACTATCGTGTGGCCAACAATCGCTTAGAACTTCTTGAAGCGATTTCGTTCTGAATTTAAGTCCGCCATACAGCGGACCTAGGTTTAGAATATAAGCGTTAAACGGACCAAAGAATATTATCCGACAAATCGGGCCTGAGCAAAAATAAAGCTTATCTAGCGGACTGATCTAATTATTGGAAAAACGACTCCCCCGGTGATCACTAACGTCCCAGGGCTAAAGTTTATATCGACTATTTGAAATTATCTGACTGGTAATTTAAACTGAGCAAAATTAAAGCTGGCGCAGAAATTATTGGAAAACGAAAATTGATATTACCTGTGTTGGTTGGACCGATATTGTATAACTCCCCGAGGTTATAAATACTACGCGATCGATGTATGGAGATGCTGGTTTCATTGTTCTTTTTAAAATAACGGCTAACGTCGTCATTGGTTCTAAGCGCAGAAGCGTTGGTAGGATTGGCTTAATTTGAATTAGCGTCGGCTACTAAGTCCATCAAAATATCGACTGTTCTCATGCCGCGATGTTTAATTATCTTTCATTGTCATTTTAAAATAACGACTAACGTCGTCATTGGTTCTAAGCGCAGAAGCGTTAGGTAGGATTGGCTAAATTTGAATAAGCGTCGGTTATTGATTCCATCAAAATATCGACTGGTGTCATGCCGCGATGTTTAATTATCTTTCATTGTCATTTTAAAATAACGGCTAACGTCGTCATTGGTTCTAAGCGCAGAAGCGTTAGGTAGGATTGGCTTAATTTGAATTAGCGTCGGTTATTGATTCCATCAAAATATCGACTGGTGTCATGCCGCGAACTTAGTTATAGCCAACATTAAGTTTCGTGTTAAAGTCGCGTTTGAAAGGGACATAAATCAAACTAGTGAAAACGGGTGTTATCATTCTCGTTGTTTTCTATTTGTGTTACTTATTTGATTAGGAACTATATTGATTCGTTCAATATGAGCTTTAAAATTCGCGCGCTGACCCGAGCGCGAAAATTAAGCTAAATAAAATGATACCGCGATAGGTTTATGGATCGATATCGGCCTTACCGTGCTGAGTTTTCAAATGATCGGGTATTGTTTAGGTTATTGATTTCATTTAAAGTCATCGCGTGCTGAGTTTTATTTTATCAATGCCGGGATTGTTTAATTATGAATCAACGGTTAAGCGTCTGGACATAAAGGTTAATGATTATTATTATTATTATTATTATTATTATTATTATTATTATTATTATTATTATTATTATTATTATTATTATTATTTTTGGTGAATACAATATAACTGCTACAACGCCAGCTATAGCAGTGGTATTTTTATAACAACATTTGGTGTCACTACTATGCGATCGATGAAATTAATTTTCCGATTAATTAACTGACCTGACGCGGTCATGAATGCAACGTCGCTAGAGGGTCGAGATCGATTATCGGTTCGCTATGAAGGATTTATCGGGGTTATTTAGGGGTCTACACGCGCGTTAACCATTTTTATTTAACGATCCCGATGAGTCATTAGATCCCGGTGAGTCATTAGATCCCGGTGAGTCATTAGATCCCGGTGAGTCATTAGATCCCGGTGAGTCATTAGATCCCGCGGCGATGACGTCACGATGAGTCACTCGCTCCCTGCTCCATGCTCCCAGCTCCCTCAAATGACATGTAACTCCGCTTACTATACTACTAACATCTTATAAAGGTGCATGTTTAGCGATGGAAAAATGCATAAATCAAAGGCTGTGCATTCACATTGATAAGAGTTAGCATCATCGTGCGAAAAAGGGTATTCAGGAAGGTGACGTCAGAACTTAAAATAACGTCATAAAATTAAAAAAAAACACATTAAATTTGGTTAATTTGTGTAAAATTTTGTGTTTATTATTCATTTTTATTATTCAACTTTATCGGAGTTATTCTAAAACGAATTAACTAAAACCCACGTAATTAAATTCCACAAATACTTCCGAGACAATCATTTCGGCGTTAGCTGCTGTCAAAGCTCACTTTTGACCTAGTTTTTCGACAAATGAAATGTTGTAAATAAAACTTATTATGCAGCGGGAAAATTATTTCTACTGGTTGTTAGTGGGCGTTGTTTACGATTATCGTAACGATTTTCATCTTGTACGTAAGTATTTACATGGCACTTACACGGTGTGAATTACCAAGTCGATTGATGGCTTATATACGATTTTATATGGAATATTCATGGATGTCAGTTTAACACTTGCGCACAATATTCAGTGTAAAACGACAGAGAAGTGCGGATATTTCTTCTGGTTCCTTTCTAGTTTCTTTGATACTGATTGTTGATTTCAAGTTCAGTTATGCAAATAGTCTTTAGTGTAGCGGTTAACGCACTCGCCTCACTAGCAGAGGTCCCGGGTTCATTACTCGGTAGGGATACTTTTTTTAAAGTTAAGTAAATTTAAAAGGGTTTTTAGGACTTGGCGGAAAATGTGTATAGCGGGTAGTACACAACATAACATGGTGTAGTTCCCTGTTGACATAAGTGATTTTTCTCTTTCAATTTCAAGGTGGTACCTACCTGCAAGAGACAAACACATCACATACCATCCGAATCCCCCAAAGGCTAGTTAAATTATGTCTTTATACTGTCACCCACAATAAGTGACATACTGCATGTTTTTAAAATAGCACAATACCATCAAGGGGGAATTAAAACTGAACACTTTAAGATATATAATACATACATGTATGTCTCCATAGTTAAAATGTCTGTGTATAAGGTGTTAAAGCATTTTTTGGAAGAATTTGATTTGGGAAGACTTGGGTATCGGAAAGTAGGTGGTGGGCTTCAGACACTTAACAACCAAACATATTTTTATACATTGATAAACGCAATAAATTTTCGATTCAGTCCTTAAACTAGCACTATCAGTAAGAAAGATTGTATCGATGATGAATGCAAGATGATAGTAAATATGATGCGATGAATAATTAGAAGTTTGAATACCCTGATGTTCGTAAATACTTTAAATACTTGCAAGTCGTGAGGAAATATAGATCAAATACTTTCCAATTTTTAAAACATAATTTATTGGATACAAAACTAAAGTACAACGTAAATACATGCAGATAATAAATAACAATATTGTATACCCTAACCCTAACAGGTATGCCGGTCTGAAAAGGAAACAGAAATTGATAATGAAACAAATTTTCCTGTTTAGTAAAATTATATGTCATATCGAGCTTAACATTCAGCATCAATGGCCGAACAGGAATAAAATTCATATAAATATCTAAGTCATGTTATTTATGATATATCAGTGTCTGACCATTGCTGGTGGAAAATATTCCTTACAAAAAGGTGAAAATATCAGGAATAGCCGCATATAAAAGACACAATCTCACATCTCAGCCAACGAGAAGAAAGGGTGAGACAGCATGGTGAATATAATGATCAGTTTCAAAACAGATACCACAAACAATTAACAAAAATTATAACACGAGGGTTAACTGCCATGTAACGGTCAGTGGCAAACAATGTGTCACTGGGGTTTAACCACTTCTGTGCCACGGGCCGATTTTGGGCCGATTTTGTTATACTACGTTGTGTGCCACGGGCCGATTTTGGGCCGATTTTTTGGTGGCTAAATTGAATGACTTGTATGAACAATGTGTTTCAAAACTTGGGAGGGGTGAGGTTGTGATGTGACATAAATATGAATATAGCGCCGTTTTGAACATGTTTTGACGATGACGTCAGTAAAATAACGTCAATATTTTTCCCGCCATTTGTGCAATTTCGAGCTTTGTATTACGTTAACTTCACATTACTATTTGCTTAATTTTAATTACACGGTAACTGTCGCGTTACTAATTTCAAGTGAAATTGGCTTTTCATTTTTTGTGTCGGCGTTTTCATTTTCACGTTCGGTTCATGGCAAAGCGCATTAGCTGAAATAAGACACAAATCAAAGATTGACAAAACTATTTTTATTCTAAAGAAGCCAACTTTTGAAAAGCATTCATTATTGATGTACGCACCGTAAGTTAAACACTACTTTTAAAGAGGAATACTTATTTTGGAACATGGTGTTAGTTCATACAATCTAAAAATATTTTACGCATAAGTTTGCCCCTGTTACGTATTGTGAAGTGATTGTATCAAAACTATTTCTGATGAGAAATGATGACCATCTGGCAGCAATTCTGATGTAAGGAGAAGTGGTGGACGGTAACTTGAGTTATAAATTTGGAGCTCAGGGACCGTTAATAGCGTGTAGCAAGGCTGCTAAAGTAATTGCTTAAAAAGCATCATAGATTTTTGTCACTTTTGAATAAGGCATGAAGTTCTGAAGCTCTTTATGATAAAATTTCAACACTATCTTTTAACTTAACCTCAAAGTGAATAATACACCGCTATCAAAAGCTTACATTTTGGCATGTTTAACTGTCCCGCAATTAGTCACAAGATTCTGTAGTTATGCGTAAATTTACAGATTAGAGTTACTATTAGACATTTATAAGTTAATCCGAATCCGAATCCGATAGCTAGTTTATGGTTTTCGTGGGGGTTTTCTCAAAACAATTATGTATGAAATTGTGTATCTAATTAATAAAGTATCTTTAGGGTTTAAAGTAGGGGAATTTCGGTAAAGAAATACATATATGGTCAGTAAGCATGTATAAACTCTTTGTATTTTATGTAAGCTCATTTTACATACATACCACGACATACCAGCGCAGCACATTCGCCGTCTCGCCATTGATCTTCAAACTCTGTAACTGTAACTATTTAATTTCATGTTCTACAAAAACTCATTATTTTTGGTGTGTGTGTGCCTTCAGTAAAAATAAAAAAAAAAAGAAAGCTGAGGACGCTAATTTATTTTTTTAATTGAAAATTTTCTTCATATGCACATTGGCAGAAAGCAAAGCAAGGAGTATGGTCGAAACCCATACACTTTATACACAATCAATGAAACCGTCATTTGTGATATTTAGAATTTTGGAAGCGGCTTTCTTCATGCCCAGAAGTTTGAGTTAATGCACCAAGTATGAAATGAATCATTACGTACTGCCAGAAGAGTGCTACATGTAACTACTTGGAGAGAAAATCTACCAGATTCTTTAAGCTGTGAAGACACCGTAAACTTCAGCATAAATAACATAAAAGAACAGAGAAAAACGATGTAAATGCTTAAAACGCCGTATGCGGAAATATCATATATGCTTGTAGAACATAGAGTATTACAATGATTTATGTCGCGATAATACAATAAGAGGGCGCGATATTAATACATGTTTGTATATTTCTTACCCTCGTATCGTGTTCTCGCGACCTCTCATCGTGTTTTCGAGTCTTGCTGTAATGAATGTCAGAGCACACTATTGCTTTTCCCCAAATGTTCTATCTGTTGTCTTGGGATTCTCCTTGTTTAATTTTATGCCAGACATATTTTTCTGACATTTTTTTCAAATTTCTCTTTGAAGACTATCACCTTTAAATGTTGCCTAAATTAACGATACACCAACCTGTTTATACGCATGCTTTCAAAATATTGTTTTCTTCGAGAATTTGTAAAAGGTTTCTTTTTGTTCCAACAGTCGCAACAAACACAATTTCTGTTTTTAAAAAGACTTTAATTTTTCTACAGCTTGAATGGCAATTAATCAAATGTTTTTATCTTGAAAGTTTCCCAAACATTTTAACAAACCGTAAAGTAGCTTTCATTTAGTGTCGTGATTTGCAGGCGAGATCACGAAAACGCGAACACATGATGCGCTGTATCGAAAACACGATGCAAGCGGGCGACACGCTCGCATCATACTTTTGGCGCCCTCGCATCCTGATTTCACAATATCCGACGTGTTTTCGCGATTCCAACGATTGCACAAACGGAACACCGTAAAATGTATGCATATATGTAAAATACAACACTTACAAATTTATACAAGCATACTGACCACACATGTTATTGTTATAACAGAAGCAACACAAGTAAAGCCGAAAATACCTTAGCTAATTACACTATAATTTCGTACAAAATTATTTTGAGAAGACCCCTATGATAACCGTCAAGTAGCAAACGGTATCGGATTCGGATTAACTTATAAATGTCTATTAGGACCATGTCGTTTCGCATAGGTTTGTTATAAACTGGTGCATATAGGACTGCACTTTCGTTCAAATGGTCATAAATTACATTGTAATTATATTACGTAGTGATCTTGCTATCGTCAATGTTCATCGTGCCATCCTCTCTGTAAATCATTCGACCAATGTCATAATTGAGTATAAATCTGTTCTAAAGTACAATCATTCAAACTTAAGACGTTTCAATTACAGTGCGTACTTGTCAACTAGACATGTAATTGACATTTTATATTTCTTTTTAAAAAGTAAAATAATACAACAAACAATCAGTTTATCCGGAACATGTCTTCTTTCAGAACTCATGTGTTCAATAAAATAAAGAAAGACCAGAACGTTTAGAAAAAAGTAACTTAAACAAATCTTTTTTATAACGAAACATAACTCTATTAACACAGAAGTGGTAAACTTACCAGGTACTGTAAAAATCATTAGTGTTCGCGTGGTGCAAATTTTCGTGGATTTCGTGGGCAGACCATCAGGGCTGAAGGTTATAAACTGAGATTGGAAACAAGTCTCAAATCTCAAGCATCTGATTGGCTGAAATGGCGACTGGTCGAATATGCTCAATATTATAACCTTGGGCACAGCCTTCTCCATTCTTTTCCAATCTCAGTTTTATAACCTTCAACCCTGGAAAAAAGGACTTGAACACAGTAGTTGTTTAGAATATTGAGTTCCACGAAATTAAGAATAAACGAGTGTTGAGAAACTAAAAACCACGAAATTTTATGCCCGATAATATAAGTGCATCCACCGTATATGCCGTTGCATGCAGTAAGTTTTTTTAACATGACAAGATGACATAACTGTCTGTGTATAAACAAAGCACATGTATGTTTGTTTTGAAACGAAGTATTTTCTGAGGTTTTTATATTAGTGCTTACGCCAGCTTTTTTCTTTTTCTTTAGAGTTTTTTTATAAACAAAATGCAAAAAAGGCGATATCGTTTCAATCATATGTAGAAACGTATTACTGGATTGGCGAAAATCTTAAAATCGAAGGTATGTGGAGACAGTCGAGAATAAACATTTTGTTTTGGGGGACTTTATAATAGATACTTCAATAACAGTTACTTAGATTAATTATATTTGTGCTTCGAGCAGTTTTTGATCTATTCCTGTAACGTTTTTATAAACATATTTCTGTAACCATTGTGTAAACATATTTCTGTAATTTTTTTATAAACATATTTCTGTAACGATTGGGTGATTTCTGTAACGTTTTTATAAACATATTTCTGTAAAGATTGTGTAAACATATTTCTGTAACTTTTTATAAACATATTTCTGTAACGATTGGGTAAATATATTTCTGTAACTTTTTTGATAAACATATTTCTGCAACAATAATTGGGTAAGCATATTTCTGTAACGTTTTTATAAACATATTTCTGTAACGTTATAATATAAGACATATTTCCGTAACTTTTTTATAAACATATTTATGTAACGTTTGTATAAACATATTTCTGTAACATGTTTATTTCTAAAAGAACAGAAATATCGTTTCCATTATGTTTAGGAAGTTATTACTGGATTGGTGCAAATGATCTTGAAATCGAAGGTGTATGGCGCTGGTGGAGAACGAAAGAAATGGTCGTGCCACGCTGGGGTGGTAGAGAGCCCAATAACGCGTTCGGCGGCGAGAACTGTGCCCAGATTGTAAATGCACCACGGTATGGCTGGAACGACCACAACTGCACTTATCCATTTCACTATATTTGTGAAATTTATTTTTAGGTGAGTTTTAAATGTAATTTTTGGGTCGGCAGACCCGGAGTTATTAGTTTTCTGATTTGACAGTCCAACTGGTCTAATAATAGTAACAAACTGCAGGCCAATAAACCGCCAAAAAGTAGTTCTAATTTTCAAAGTCCTGACAGTAGGTATGCCGAACCCTCAGTTCTTTCAATGATTTGATTCAGTTCACTTTCGCTTGATTACCTTTATTTTAGTTCTTTCCGTTTAAGCAATGACAGTGCGATTAATTTTGATTTTTTAAACAGTAATTCAGTTTCGATTGTTTTCAAAACTACAGTTATGACATCCAAGTCTCCAATACACTTTAACGCTGCCTTTTCCTAGATCAGGGTAGAATGCTTCAATGTCTATGTTGTATTTAATATTAATTGTACTACTGTATAATGCATATAAATTACTGAAATTGAGAGAATTTCACAAAAATATTGGATTATTGAGCACATATTAGGATCTGTCGCGAGTGAATATTACTGCGTTAGAGACGCTTTACGTATTCACCCTTTTGCTGACAGTGTTTACAGGTTTTCAAAAGTTACATTTAATAATGTCTTAATATACAAGGTCGAATGACAAGGTAGCAATCGACTAACTCGTGCAATGACTCAAAGACTGCCTGAAGTTTGATCTATTAATTAGCAAAGTGAGTAAAAGAGCGCCTTAAAAGTATATTTTATGAGCATCATGCAATCATATTTCATTGATATTTTCTGTTGTTTCTTTCAGGTATAAGAATGATTTTGATGGACGAGGATCTACAAAACAACAGCTGTCTATAATCTTTTTAAAATGAATAAATAAATATCTACATTTTTGTTTTTAACTAGTTTGGTCAAATAATTAGAACACATTTACAATTTCATGACCAAGGAAGAAATCACAGAAACAGTGCTTGGTGCATTGCACCTCTAAATTAACTTAAACACATTTTGTTTTGCTCTAAAAAGTGACAAACACACAAAGTATTTCTACAAAATTTATGTATCTAACAAAATATGTTAACAATGACACAAATTTCTTAATATATAATTAACTTATAATCCTTTTAAATATCCCAGCAGGGATTATAAATATATAACCATTTTTTAATTAAGAGTAATTGTTTAAAAATTGAATTAAATGATTGTCAAGTCGCCCACATTTCTTTCATAAGTAACTAATGTATTTAAGAGTATTTTGAATTTTGTAACAAATAATAGAGCAATTTTTATACACTAGATGTTTAAAAATACAGATGATTTAATCTGAAGCCACTTTAAGTATCAATATTCTATCATTTCTAATCCTAAGCATAAGTATTTAATACTAAACATTGTGTCTTGTTATAATATTGGACAATTAGCTATAATTAAAGTGAGGGGTGGGATAAAAAGTTACCATATGTTAAAAAATATTTATAACATTTGTACCAACAAGCAAACAAATCCTAAAATTTGTACCAACAAACATACAAATCCTAAAATTTGTACCAACAAGCATATAAATTCTAAAATTTGTACCAACAAGCATATAAATCCTAAAATTTGTACCAACAAGCATACAAATCCTAAAATTTGTACCAACAAGCATACAAATCCTAAAATTTGTACCAACAAGCAAACAAATCCTAAAATTTGTACCAACAAGCAAACAAATCCTAAAATTTGTACCAACAATCATATAAATCCTAAAATTTGTACTAACAAGCATACATATCCTAAAATTTGTACCAACAAGCATACAAATCCTAAAATTTGTACCAACAAGCATACAAATCCTAAAAACTTCTCAAACAAACACTGGATCTGAATAACATCATGTACAAATTTAAGTCTGCACAAAATGCCATTTGCAGTTTGTGCACAAAAAGTGCTCGGAATTAAGATTTTACCTCAGTAACTTAAGAGATGTTATGTAACTGTCTGATAAGGCAATAAACAGAGGTTGCTTTGTTTATGTCTTCTAAAATCTCTTAGTCCCATTGGAAGAAAGATACACTATTTTTATCAGGTCCAGCTAAAGTTCATTGTTGAATGCAATGCAATTTCATTTAAACAGATCTTATGGTTTTTGCTTTTTCATGATCTATTGCAAATTCATTTAACACAGATCTCTTCATAATCTGTTCACAAATAGTCATCATTCAAAACAATTCTATTATAATATGTATTGCTAGCAACAACATTTTTCGACATACTTTTCAAAACAATTATATATCATATGTATTGCTAGCAACAAATTTAGACATATCTTTCAAAACAATTATATATTAAATGTAAATGTAATGCTAACATTAACATTTTAGACATTGTAATACTGTAATGACTTAATGTACCTTTTATATAATACAAAAATATGCTAGGAATTTAAAAAGACAAATTCCTTGTAAATGACTTCTCAAACAAATTTGTTTAAATAAATTGAGCAATATACATCCATTTCTTTTTTTAAAATAATTTGTAAACCAAATTATTATTTATCAACATATGTGCATATGACTAGCTCTTGCAGCTCTAATTCTTTGCTCAATCAAACCGAGCCTGCAATATTTGGATAATTGTTTGATGGTTTTCAAACTTCCTTTTTTGTATGTTACTTAAGAATCGTTGAAGTGTTAAAGGGATTACGAAAACCCCCTTTCATTTTCTCTCCAAAAAATTTGTAAAAAATATACTCAAGAAAACATGAACACAACTTTTTTCTAAAATGAACTCTAAATAATAAAATAAGAAAACTAATACTTTTAATAAAACAACTCTTAACAATGACTACATGTATAAACAATTACAAAGAAAATCTGACTAACATGACTAATAAAGAAAAGATTAAAATGATTATTTCAAGTATTACAAATAAAGTATTTGTATTTTCTGCTTTTATTTAGAGAAAATTTCGTTGCAATTAAAGTGTGCATTGTTTAAAGATTATGCAGAAAAGGCAGCTTTGATCATCTGCATTTCCTTATGATTTGTGAAATATAAAGCAATTAAATTAGATTAGATAAAAGGAGTTCAGAAACAGTTAGTTTCTGATAACTGATTTTGAATAGTTTAATTATGAATAAAGACCAATAATTAAGTTTTAATGCTCTGGATTAGAATGAAAAGGAAATAAAAATATTGTTTACCAATACATTAATACTGAATTAGATGGATAGGTCTGGATGTTACGATATATGTAAATAATGCATATATAGAGTGGGAATTAGTGTTGGGATATCTGTTGCAAATCACAATCGATCATCAGTTGGAATCGGTTGCCACTTCCGATGTGATTTCACCGGTTATTAATCGGTTTAAAAATCTTATCTGTGTTACATTAACAAATGGTTTCTAATAAGTACTTTATATAATATCCCTTATTATTGTGTGTTTGCTGCTACTTTCTACATAAAGGTTGGTGTTCCAATTACAAAAATAAAACTTTTTCGTGTGTTTTATTATGCACTGATTAGAATGAATGAACAATGCTTAACAAAGAATACACACCCCAAAATACGTTGTTGATAGCACTTAATGCCCAAAAGACCCTACCAATTAATTTCAATCATGACTATAGTACAAATATTGACCAAGATAGTTTATTTGTGCAGTAGTTTACAGCCGGGGGAATACATCGGTTTGAATCGAATATGGGATAATAATATCGATTATCGGCATCTTGGGGGGGGGGTTCTTACTGATGATTAATTGATGTCTTTCGATCATCAGCACATCACTAGTGGAAATATAACAATTTTAACGGTTCTTCTATGCATTCTTATCCATGTTTCTTTAAAAAAATATAAACCCACATTTCATTGACAACAATAACTTCTACCATTGCATATCATTTGTCAGCAAAATATATGTGAATCAAATGAAAACATATTCAAATGAAAATCTATGCATAATAATGCCTCTTAAACTTAAATTTTAATATTATTTCAAAAACAAACAAAATACTCCACAATCAGTAAAATTTTTTTTTTTTTCATACGTAACATTCTTTTACTATCATTTTGGTTAGAAAAGGTTTTACAGCACATACTTTAGGATATCATACACACATCTATGTCGTTTTAGCACTAAAAGATTCTAAGAGGTTAAGGAGGGAGCCATTGGACCACAATAACTATAGTTACAACACCAACAAAAAATATGTCTAACAAAAATGAATAATATATATTATGGTAAAAATATCTACCAGATATTAATAAATATGAGGTATATCAATAAAATAATACAAACAGATCTCTTCGAAAGAATATAAACATCACAAAAAGTATTGCTCGTAAAAGGTAGTATGCTTTATACTAATTATACTACATGTACATATTATGCATTATTAACTATGTGTCAGAACCTTTAAAAGAAATTACACAAATGCAAAAATTGTAAAGCAGAAAATAAAAATATGTCAGATGCTCTCGTTCTACAAGATCAAAGGTAAACTTACAGGTTATAAAGGAAAACTACATATAACAGGTTTACATAGGTTTAAAGGTAAACTAACAGGTTACATAGGTTTAAAGGTAAACTAACAGGTTACATAGGTTTAAAGGTAAACTAACAGGTTACATAGGTTTAAAGGTAAACTAACAGGTTACATAGGTTTAAAGGTAAACTAACAGGTTACATAGGTTTAAAGGTAAACTAACAGGTTACATAGGTTTAAAGGTAAACTAACAGGTTACATAGGTTTAAAGGTAAACTAACAGGTTACATAGGTTTAAAGGTAAACTAACAGGTTACATAGGTTTAAAGGTAAACTAACAGGTTACATAGGTTTAAAGGTAAACTAACAGGTTACATAGGTTTAAAGGTAAACTAACAGGTTACATAGGTTTAAAGGTAAACTAACAGGTTACATAGGTTTAAAGGTAAACTAACAGGTTACATAGGTTTAAAGGTAAACTTACAGGTTTACATAGCTGGCTTTCCAAAGGTAAATGTTAACAAGTGTAACATTAAATGAATAAATTTAATGCAACCCAATTAAAAAAATGACATAAAACCAAAGTTTTAACAACTATTTTTCCAAGTTTGTTCAATTTAATTGATGTTATTTATTTTCATCTATTAAAAAGCTACTCCTTACTTCAATTAAGTGTTCTAATTACTTTGGCTCCATGATAGAATTCAGCTGAATCGATTCATGGCTGCATAAAGGTGTAACATTGTCAATGTATCCCAAAGAATGGCCTATATCAAAGTCGGCCTACTGGTTGTGGTAAGTCACTGGAAAAGGTATCCGCTGCAGGAAGTTGAGATAAACAGGCAACATTACAAACTACATTAAAACCCCGCTATTAAGACCTTCATTGGGACTGGGAAAAAGTGGTCTTTATAGCGAGGTTGTCTTTTGATAGGGGTTGGAAATTGTACAAAACTGGGACATCAGAATAGTGGTCTTACTAGCAAGGTGGTCTTAATTTTGATGTGGTTTTAATGAGGGATTTTACTGTAAAACCTTATTTTTCAAAATGTTTAACAAAATCACCTATTAGTAACAAAATCACCCATTAGTAACAAAATCACCCAGTAGTAACAAAATCACCCATTATTAACACTAGATGGGTGTTCAGCTGAACACTTGTGTCGCCCTCTGGTGTTGTCGGAATAAAAATGCAAGTACAAAAAGGGGCATAACTCCATCAAATTTGACCGTGACCTTAAGAATATAGTATTGTCACGAGAGTATTGCCATAGGGAATATAATTTGAAAGTTTGATGAAGAAATATTAATAAATGGTAAAGTTATAGCCAACATTAAGTTTTCATATAAAGGGGAATAACTCCATCAAGTGTGACCTTGACATAAATAATTAGTATTAACAGAAGCGTGTTGTGAAAAGGAATATAATTTGAAAGTTTGATGAAGAAATATTAAGAAATGGCAAAGTTATAGCCAATGTTAAGTTTTCGTAAAAAGGGAAATAACTCCATCAATGTGACCTTGACCTATAGAATGTGGTATCATCACGAGCGTGTTGTCAAAAGCAATATAATTTGAAAGTTTGATGCATTCTTTAAATAGCCGTCACGTCATCAGGTTAACATAGACCTCTATCATAAGAATGCATAACAATCCTAACCAGGATTTTTGTCTTCATACGTGGAGTTAACAGTCCGCAATGTAGTAACGTCAATTAACCGTAGACACATGAATAAATATGGTATTTTTTGTCGATTAAGTTTAGAAAATTATCAGATAACCCGTTATATTGAGTTGTATATCCCTTATTTTAAGTCTAATGTGACTTTTGAACACTGTCTTATGTCTGTATGTAAGAGCGGATCTAGAGGCATTCTATAAATAGCTGTCATGTCATCAAACTTACTAATCCCAACCCCAAAGTACTTTGAGCGAAAGTACACAGGTCAATGTGATGATCACGTGACCGATGTGTACACAATGAAGTTTGATGTAAAAATATTAAGAAATGACAAAAAGTTATAGCCAACATTAAGTTTTTGTATAAAAATACCAGTACAAATAGAGGCATAACTCCATCAAAAGTGACCTTGACCTTGAGAATTTGGCATCATCTCGAGCGTACGTGTTGTCATAAGCAATATAATTTGAAAGTTTGATGAAAAAATATTAAGAAATGACAAAATTATAGCCAATGTTAAGTTTTCGTGTAAAAATCCAAGTACAAAAAGGGGCATAACTCAATCAAATGTGACCTTGACCTTGAGAATTTGGCATCATCTGGAGCGTGTTGTCATAAGCAATATAATGTGCAAGTTTGATAAAGAAATGGCAAATTTATAGCCAACGCTAAGTTTTTGTGACAGACCGACGGACCGACAGACGGACAAAGCTGTCCCTATATATTGCCATTTCTTCGGAAGGGTGACACAAAAAAAATAACCCATTAGTTAAGAGAAAAAAATATAATGGTAAGCGCTTTCCAGATATAGTAACAACAACATTGATATAAAAAATGTAAATAAAGAAACTTTTCCCAACATGCCCTATTACACATAAAATGCATTCTGGTATTTCAATATATCCTCCAATACCATTTATTAAGTTTTCAGTCTTTCATTTTTTAAACGAAAACAATAAAGCCGGTTGTTTAAAATATAATGGTGCCAAATTAAGTTTCTTTAAAATGTACAAAATACAGTATACTGGGTACTCCTTGTTAAAAATGATGCACAATAAATAAGTGTGATTTGAAATGTCAATCTTCGAAAAAAAAATCCGTAATATTAATTATTGTACAGTTTGAAATAAAATAAATTAGTCCTATGATAATAAAACTGCACAAAGTAGAATATAAAGTAACCAATGGTGATCCTTTCTTTTCTTTGGAATGTAGAGACGAAATGCTGTTCCCCTCAAGACTGGTTTTCATCTTTCTCATCTGAAATATAAAAGTTCAACTCAATACGTCATTCTTAGTACAGTGAAGTGTATATTATACAATTAATTAAAACTTAGTGGCACCATGCAAAAATGTATACTTTTTCCTTGAAACAACGCAATAAATATATAAAGTTTACCACTTGACATTGATTAAAATTTCATATTTTGAGGGACTGACTATAATGATAAAGAAAGAATTTGAAGAATACATTAAATCATGTAAAGTTGATGTGAAATAAAAACGTTTATGTATGCTGAATGTTTGATCTAAGCAGCTAAAACTTAACAAAATATCTATATTTAACTGGTATAATTAGGACTCCAGAATGCATAACCAAATAATACAGAAATAAAAATGATACAAGTAAAAGTACAGAAATATTATCATATAAATTAGAACTCAAATGAAAAAGGGAAGAAAATAAAAAAAATATCATCTAGGTATTACAAGTAGGGGAGAGAAATCAAGCTTTAACTTCTATGAAAGATATGATTTGGTGGCTGATTTTACTATTTTTCTAAGTTTTTAAATACTTTTTAACTACATAAATTAACATATGACAAAAGCAATCATAAATTAACAAAACCAATGTTGAAATGAAAACAACATAATGCATTTAAAATTATAAGATTCAGTCACCAAAATGTTTATTTACTTTTGTTTACTTCAGATTGTAATCCCATACTGTTGTTCTTTGAGCTAAACGGTTTTCAAAACAAAAAGAAATACAAAATTTTACACTACATGAACATACCTAAGCTTTAAATATTCAGAAAAAGTGTTAAATTACTATTTATTTATCTAGGAACAACACATAAGTAATTAACTGAGTGACAAAAACTGGTAGTTATCTTAATAAAACTTTGAATATAATGGTTTTCATAGAAAACTCCTATGTGACTCATTAACTCACGACTTACTTTACTGTTTTCACCTTGCCTTTAACCGTTTAGTTTTATTTAAAGAGAAAATCTGTGATTTTATCTGTTCACCAATTTATAAATCTTCTACATGTAGATATATTATTAGAAAAATGAATAGTTATTCTGGTTATTATTTGTTTACGAAGCAGCAATATACAATGTCAAGAAAACCTATTAAGGCAATCTTTCCATTAAAAAAAAATGTATTAACTAACTAATAACTTGTTAGGCACATGGCAAAATGGGAAATGACTGAATGATCTGATGCAGATTTCACACTATGAAATAAACCTTACATAGTTATCTTAATAAAACTGATGCAGATTTCACACTATGAAATAAACTTTGAGTTAAACCCCCAGTGGCAATTTGTTTTGCCACTGACCGTTCCAAGGCGGTAACCCCTCCGGTTCTCACTTCCGTTATTTGTTTGTGGCGTCCATTTTGAAACTGATTTTTGTAATACCATGCTCTCTTTTCCTCTCTACTTTTTGGCTGTGTGGGGAGGCTGTGTATGCTGGATGTGGCCATTCCTGATATGCATATTTAATTTTTTTACAGTTCCTTCAGGCATATACAGCTGATGAATTGAACATGTATTCTTTATACCGAAGAAATTACTTAAAAAACATCAGGATCATTCTGTTGTTTTTCTTTTAGATCCTATGGGCTATTTCTGACCAAAGGGAAACAGTTAAGCTACAGATCAGTTAGCACATATGTGATGGTTGATCTGGATCTACACAGGTTGCACATCTGTGCCCGAGGTTATAAAGCTGAGCATGGAAACCAGTCTCAAATCTCAAGAATCTGATTAGCTGAAATGGGTGACCAGTCGCCATTTCAGCCAATTAGAAGCTTGAGATTTGAGACTGGTTTCCATGCTCAGTTTTATAACTCAGCCCTAATAAAACCTTAAAACCTTAATTAAAACATAAACATTTATGGAGTAAAGTTAACACCAGTCATAACATAATGATATAGAAAGTTCTTCCCAGACTATCCCATTTTGCCTTGTATAGAATGTTTAAAAACTGCATGACCCCTGTATCTCACTAGAACAAGGAGTGCTTACTACTTGTAACAAGTTACAGTAAAGCAGATATATAGGCACTGATATCACAATCTCCGACATTATATCCAAAAATTCAGTGATATCAACTTATGAGGCCTTACTGACCTTGTTAATAACTAGGCAGTAAATAACTCAGCGATTATATGGGACATGTCATTGTGTATTCAGCATTTTTTGAAATTCTATTTGTATCAATATTTGGATTTTTAATTTTGGAAATTAATTGCAACTACACACTATTTTTCATAAGATATCAGTGATTTAACAAATTCTGATTAAATAGTGTTTTTTAAGCAATTTGGATAACAAGTAATGTTGTATCCTTAACTCTATAATGCCATTCCAAGGAATGACACCAGCTGTTCAGAGACAACTGGACTGAAGGTTATAAAACCAGTCTCAAATCTCAAGCATCAGATTGGCTGAAATGGAAACTGGTCACTTTTTCAGCCAATCAGATGCTTGAGATTCGAGACTGGTGTCTATGCTCCGTTTTATAACCTTGATTTCCATGATGTGTCCCATATTTTTTGGTTCATCTGTTAGTTACTGTTAAGTCATTTTATTTCATGTGGGTTTAATTTTTGTGTATTTCACGCTACAACAAGAGCACAAAATTTAACCCCAGGGAAATTAAACCATTTAACAGTGTTTCTTTAAAGGAAAATACAGTTGTGCGAATTTATGCCCTCGCAAATTTGTTATATACGGGTTTTGAGCGAAATTTCGTCCCCGCAAAATTAAATGATACTACAGTAGTTTAACTAGTTAGATAAAACACTCAGAATTAATTCTTTAAAAATAAAACTGGTTTAAGTTCCCCAATGTCAAAAATGAACTTATGAAAAGCCAATTTGTGTCACTTAAATAAAAGAATCATTATTCAATTATAATTAATTCAAGTCATTTTTTTACTTGGATAATTGTCTAATGTGCCTATCTCTGCTCTACTGATGAAGTTTTACTTAATATGGAAAATTAAGGCAATAGAAAAAAATATTTGAGATTCTCATCCCCACATGCCCTTGTCCAAAACCACCTGCTCCCAAAAAATTTATTGGTAAAAAAATCTAAACATATTCTGTTCCGAACAGAACGGGTTTTAGACTATCTTGAAATACCTTCTTAACTTAAGGTATTTCATTAATAAAAATTAAAAAGTTCACACCCGCCGCGTTTTTCCCAAAATCTGGATGAGAATCTAATAATTTTTTTTTCTCTGGCATAATCATCAAATTGAAACATACTTAATGGTTGTAATTTGTCATTATAATCAAACCACGCTCTGAAAGCAAGAGGAGTTTTGTTAAACACAACTAAAAACTTGCATTTAACCATATTGTACCGCTTATAAGGCAACACGATTATATGACAATGCCCTATTATTTCCCCTGAAATCAGCGTTTTGTCACAAATATTGGCAGAGGCATTGAAACCACCCGTCTTAAAACTGGCCAAAATGTTAAAACAAGTTATTTTGGAAGTACTATTAACATATGAAAAATGTGTTGTGATGAACAACCTTCAAAGGGCATAATTGATAACTAAACTGATTGAAGAAAACACTGTGATGTGGCCCCTGAGATCAGGCTTTATGACTTAGCTTGTGTGGGCAAGCAGTGTAGATCCAGATCAGCTGGCATGGATCTGATCAGGATTTGCACTGTTCGCTTTTTGATTGGTTGTTATTTCTGACCAAAAATCGACCAGTGCAGATCCTAATCAGACAGCACTGATGTGCCGCTGATCTGAATCTACACTGGTCGCACACGTGTAAAAATGTGTATTTTGTCGCGGAAAGGGTTAAAAGATGTATACACATTACATGTATATGATATTTTGGAAAAGTAGAATGCAATGACAAATGGAAATACTACAAAATATCACACGCTCTGTATGGAATATCTTAATTTGTTACCCAAACGAGGGGTATCTAAGTTAAGTGTTTTTGAACAGAAGAAAACAAGAGCTGTCACTGGAATTGACATATGCCCCCGAAATGCAGCTTGAAATCAAATAGGTATACATATGTAATAAATAAACATATGTAATGAAAAATATGCTTGTGGAAGACGAAGCATACTGCATGCATATAATGTGAATGATGAAAGGATCATAATTATGTTTCAAGTCTGTAGTAAATATATAGTTAAATCAAAGTACTGAAAGTACAGAAAACCAGCGAAGCGATTTTGCTTATTGAGAATAACCAGTGCCATGATTCTCATACATGTATCCATTTACGAAAAAGCAAAAAAACTTGGTTCACTTGCAAAGAACTTCCTCTTGTCTAAATGATAGTGGAAATAAGGGTTTCCATGTTTTATCTGGATGAAGGCTTCTGTTAACCCTTTACTCCATAGATATACCTTCTTAGCTTGTGCGAACAGTTTAGATCCATATCAGCTGGCACATCTGTGCGATCTGATTAGGATTTAAACTGTTCGCTTTTATGATCATTTTTTCTGACCAGTAATCACAAATTTTAGATCCAGATCAGATGGCACTATTGTGCCAGCTGATCAGGACCTGAACTGGTAACCTATGTGATGAAAGGCGTATATATTGAGTAAAGGGTTTTAAGAAAAAAATTATAATAGTGAAATCTGTGTACTGACATCCCAAAGACATAATGAACACGAAAAAATGATATAAAAAGTGAGACCCCATCGATGGGAAAGTTTATGCAGTTATTTGAAATAAGAAATATATAATTGTTTCCTTCATTGTGAAAAATCGCGGACACGGACAATGTTTGACCATTGTTGCACCGCACCGATCAAGTCCTAGAAATATGAACCGCACCGATTTTACATTTAATCAAACTGTCGTACAGATGAATTTGACCATTGATGCACCGCACAGGTTTTATCCTATCAACATGACGTAGGTAACAGGAAACTTGGGGACTACTTTACTTACTCTGATTACTCTGAAATGCGTAAATCGCCGTTTGCCAGTTGGTTTCATACCGATTTCAGAATTGTGATTAGTAAAACCAGCTTCGCTGGTTAATAAAGTTAAATATTAATATGAACAAGAGGTCCATGATGGCCTTTTATCACTCACCTGAGTGCAACGTCTCGATATGGTGAACATTTACATCAAGTTATTTTAAAATCCAATAAGAAACAACAAATCTACAGCTTGGAAAAGAAAATGCTATTTTTCGTAACAGTGACCTTGACCTTTGACCTACAGGCATGGGTATTGTAAGCAACACATCCCTTTGTCATGGTGAATATTTTTGTAAAGTTATTTTGAAATCACTTCATTCATTAGGAATTAACAGCCAAGACAAGAAAATGTTATTTTTAGTAACAGTGACCTTGACCTTGGACCAACAGGCATGGGTATTGTACGCGAAAGTACACCGTGTCATGGTAAACATTTTAGCCAAGTTATTTTAAAATCCAATGAGAAATAACAAATTTACAGCATGGACAAGATTTTTCTATTTATAGTAACAGTGACCTAGTTTTTGAACCCAGGTGACCCATATTCAAACTCAACCAATTAATAACTGGGACATATGTCCTGACCAAGTTTCTTTACAATCTGAGAGTAAAATTGTGACCACTATAGTGTAAACAAGAAAATTCTATTTTTAGTAACAGTGATCTAGCTTTTGGACCCAGATGACCCATATTTGAACTTGTCTGACAAATCATTAGGACAAACATCCTGACCAAGTTTCATGACAATCGGAGCAAAAATGTGACCTCTAGAGTGTTAACAAGAAAATTCTATTTTAAGTAACAGTGACCTAGTTTTGGGACCCAGATGACCCATATTCAAACTCGTCCGAGAAATCATTGGGACAAACATCCTGACCAAGTGTCATGACAATCAGAACAAAAATGTGACCACTAGAGTGTTAACAAGAAAATTCTATTTATAGTAACAGTTACCTAGTTTTTGGACCCAGGTGACCCATATTCAAACTCGGCCTAGAAATAAATGGGACAAATATCCTGACCAAGTTTCATGATAATTGGAGCAAAAATGTGACTGCTAGAGTGTTAACAAAAAAAATCTATTTATAGTAACAATGACCTAGTTTTTGGGATCAGGTGACCCATATTCATACTCGGCCTAGAAATAAATGGGACAAATATCCTGACCAAGTTTAATGATAATTCGAGCAAAAATGTGACCGCTAGAGTTTTAACAAGAAAATTCTATTTATAGTAACAGTGACCTAGTTTTTGGACCAGGATGAACCTTATTCCAACTCGTCCGAGAATTCATTGGGACAAACATCAAGACCAAGTTTCATGACAATCGGAGCAAAAATGTGACCGCTAGAGTGTTAACAAGAAAATTCTATTTTTAGTAACAGTGACCTAGTTTTTGGACCCTGATGACCCATATTAAAACTCGTCCAAGAAATCATTGGGACAAACATCCTGACCAAATTTCATGACAATCGGACAAAAAAATGTTACCTCTATTGCGTTAACAAAATTTACCTTAGGGTTAGGGTTTAGGGTTAGGGTTAGTGTTAGGGTTAGGTAAAAAGGCCCATAACTCAGCCAAAAATAATCCGATCAGAAATTCCTTTGGATATGCATAAAAAGTCTTGGTGACAAACACTCCTGTAAAGTTTCAATGAAATCCCTCAAGCGATTTCAGTTTACGTTAGGGTTAGGGTTTAGGGTTAGGTAAAAAGGTCCATAACTCGGCCAAAAATAATCCGATCAGAAATTCCTTGGGATATACACATCTATGCTTGGTGACAAACACTCCTGTGAAGTTTCAATGAAATCCCTCAAGCGGTTTGCGAGAAGAAGCGAGGACAAGATTTTGCTTCAAAGGGCCATAACTCAGCCAAAAATAATCGGAGCAGAAATTCCTGACGATATGCACAACTAGGCTTGGTGACAAACATTCCTGTGAAGTTTCAAAGAAATCCCTCAAGCGGTTTCAGAGGAGAAGCGAGGACAAGATTATTTCGGACGGACGGACAGATGGTACCCAACAGATGCCTTGCGGTGCGCTCGGACGGACGGACGGACGGACGGAAGGACGGACGGTCCGATTACTATATGCCTTCCTTCGGGGGCATAAAAAACCTAACAACAATTTCCGAAAATTTTTCATATGACATTTAAGTCATGTCCTTTTAGAAGTGCAGTGATGCCTTGCTGGTCAGTCATACTAACAAACTGTACTTTCACACATAAACTTGTATATCAAAATTATCAATTGTTGAGTTTTAATATTTACATGCAAACTTCATAAAATTAATTAACAAATTATTTCATCTAAATAACCATGTCTTAAATGCAACTTCAGGGTCAGATGCCAGATTTCCAGAAAGAGGTTTCATTTTTAGACAGTCTTATGGTAGTTACATGACAATTTTCAACTGGTAAAAATCCCCATGAAAAATAAAATAAAGCTCGTCAAAATGGCAGTTTGACGGGTTTTTGTAAACCTGTTCAGTGCCCAAGGTTATAAAGCTGAGCATGGAAACCAGTCTCAAATCTCAAGCATCTGATTGGCTGAAATGGCAACTGGTCGCCATTTCAGCCAATCAGATGCTTGAGATTTGAGACTGGTTTCCAAACTCAGCTTTATAACCTTCAACCCAGATCCTGATCAGAAGATCGCAGGTTTACATATAACCTGTCAAACCTATCGAACCCCCTCTGAATACACCCCCGCCTGCAAGCTATTGCACATTTATCTCTCTCTAGCATAAGCTTTTAACCCTTTCGTTGATTTTACGCACGTGCGACCAGTGTAGATCCAGATCAGCCGGCACATCCCTGCCGTCTGATCAGGATCTGCACTGGTTGCATTTCGGTCAAAAAATAACCTAATGACTCAAAAAGCAAACAGTATATATCCTGATCAGACGCATGGATGTGCCAGCTGATCTGGATCTAAACTGTTTGCCCACGCAACAAAGAAGTATCTATACAGGAAAGGGTTAAGAAATAGTACCTGTATGCTGGAATGTACTATTAGTCATCCCTTCCATGTTTTCTTTGGACTTAGATCTGAAAATAGGAAAAAAAGCAAAGATATTAAGGGACAATTAGGTTTGGATGCAACATTTCCAGAAAAGAACCTATTTCAGGTAAGTTTCAACTCAGGTCAGTTTACAACAGTACACTTGTTTTAACCTGGGTTAGAATATTTTTACCCAGTTTTAACCAGTTAAAACTTGTTTCAGGTCAAATTAGTTTTATCCTTACACTTCTGGTAAATTAGGATATTTTGGCACCATCATATTTTTGCCATTTTGCCCCAAAGTGTGTTTTATTTTGGCCAGTTTAATTTTGGCCATTTATCATTGTGTGGCAAAAAATAAACACAAAGATGTTATTTTGTCATGTTATCTATGCTAATTTATCAGATTGGTCGGCATTTATCTTAGACATATTCGTAAGCGATACATATAGGAGAAAGCAACAAAAAACTGCAAAATTATTCATATTTTATTTTAAATACAAAAATAAAATAAATATATTTACTGCAACACACAATAATCCAAAAAACTTAAATACACTAATTGAAATTTAAAATCATGGTTTTTATCAGGTTGTTAAGCAATAAATAGCGATCAACATCAGCGAAGTGTGAAAAATAATTTTTGTGTTTACACTACTTTAATGGCTTAATTTTTAGCTGTGATTTATTTTGGTGTGTTTAATTTGGGCCATTCATTAGGGTGGCCAATTAGGCCAATTATCAACTAAGGCCAAAATATCCCAATTTACGGTATTTCAGCTGAAGATGTACAGTGTTAAATTTAAATTTGGGGATGACAGTAAAACTGCTGAAAGTCCTTTTCCCTTCAAGAAAATATTACAGTTCAAATACACAAAAAGAAAAGAAGCATGCCTGATGTTCTTATCCCATCAAACTATTAAGTTACAAGCAAGCAGCAATTAGAGTGTTCTCAAGTCTTTCTTATAATGACAAGAGTAGAACATGTATTGTTTTAAAAACAGATTTCTAGTTATAGCAGATTTCCTGGAAGTTTGAAAAACGTGTCAAATTTTTGACATTCAGTCTGATCACATAAGAAATCACATAGGACCAGCCCAAATTTTACCTGACAGGTCCTTCAGGTCTGGCAATTTTCGGAATAAATGTCTGTTAAAGTATCAAATTTATAAAATGTCTAATCAATAATAATCATATAAAAAATATATAATTTCAGATTCGAGTACATTTTCAAGAACTAACATTTTAACACGTTTCTGGTAAAACCATAAAATTTTGCTTTACCACAACCACAAAAATTCACTCAATAAAATTTTGTGTTTAACCCCTTACTACTGATATCCCATGGGAAAATAGTGTAGATCTTTGTGCCATCCAATCAGGATCAACTTGTCCCTGTTAAGTTCATTAGATTATTTCTGACCAAGAAGCATCCAGGGCTGAAGGTTATAAAGCTGAGATTGGAAACCAGTCTCAAATCTCAAGCATCTGATTGGCTGAAATGGCGACCGGTTTCCATGCTCAGTTTTATAACCTTGGGCACAGTGTAAATTCAAATCAGTGTCCAAGGTTATAAAACTGAGCATGAAAACCAGTCTCAAATCTCAAGCATCTGATTAACTGAAATGGTGACCAGTCGCCATTTCAGCCAATCAGACGCTTGAGATTTGAGGCTGGTTTCCAAACTCAGTTTTGTAACCTTCACACCAGGTTATTTCTGTCCTTATAGTGACCATATGTAGATCCTGATCAAACAGCAAGGATGTGCTGGCTGATCTGGATCTAAACTGGTCACACATGTGATAAAATTCCTATATATGAAGTAAATGGTTAAACACATAATGCATTTCATGAAATGCTGTATCATACCATCTGCAAAACAATCAATTTAAGTGAACAAAAAATGAAGAAAGGGGTTAAAAGTGTTTAAGACAAGCAAACGGAATTTTTAGTTCCTGAAACTAAAAAACTTTAATATTAATTCTAACAATAAAATGTTGAATGTATGTTTTTACTCGTGAATCATTACTCCATTATGGAATTGGCTTGCATTATCCTATGTGCAAACCCATGTATAACCCTTTCCTTGATATATACGCACTTTAACGCGTGTGCGACCAGTGTAGATCCAGATCAGCCAGCACATCTGTGCCGTCTGATCAGGATCTGCACTAGTTGCATTTTGGTCAGAAATATCCTAATGAATCATAAAGCGAACAGTTTAGATCCTGATCAGATGGCACAGATGTGCTGGCTGATCTGGATCGAAACTGTTCACCCTAGCAATAAAGGTGTATCTATACAGGAAAGGGATAATCGAGGGCTGAAGGTTATAAAGCTGAGTTTGGAAACCAGTCTCAAATCTCAAGGATCAGATTGGCTGAAATGAGACTGGTTTCCATGCTTAGTTTTATAACCTTGGGCACAGATCAACTTGATATCTGTCCAATCTGATTAGAATCTACACTGTTTGTACTGTTTTTACTTTTTTAATGGCAGAAGACTTAGTGTGAGAAGTAAATTTGTTGTAAATGTACCGAGTATATACAGATTGCATGAATATTACCTCTTGTATTGACATCATTCGGGAGTCATTGCTGAAAAAAATGATCACCTCAAAACTCTAAATTACGACTTATTAACTCTTTATATCATATTTACAGATATTATCACATAGATCATTATAGATCCAGATCAGGTAGTACATCAGTGTCGTCTGATTTGGATTTACAATGGTCCCTTTTTGGTCAGAAATATCCTAATGAATCAAAGGCAACCAGGGGTGATCCTGATCAGACAACACAACATATGCTGACTGATCCTGGGTTGAAGGTTATAAAGCTGAGTTTGGAAACCAGTCTCAAATCTCAAGCATCTGATTGGCTGAAATGGCGACTGGTCGCCATTTCAGCCAATCAGATGCTTGAGATTTGAGACTGGTTTCCATGCTCAGTTTTATAACCTTGGGCACTGTGGTGATCCTGATCAGACAACACAACATATGCTGACTGATCCTGATCTAAACTTAGTCTTTGGAATAACAGCATATCACATCTAGTGAACAGTTTTAAACTAGAATGTGTCCTCGGACACTGATGCCCCCGCTGCTGCAACAAAATTTGTAATGACAAAGGGCCATAACTCTAGTAAAATAGTCGCAGGAAAAATTCCTTTCTTTACGATCATCTACACATCCTGCTTAATCACCTGTGCAAGATTGAAGGAAGTCCAACCTATAGTTTAGGAGAAATTGATGCCACAAGATTTAATAAGTGAAATTAACAAAGGGTCATAACTCTGGTGAAAATAGTTGCAGGAAAAAAATCCTTTCTTTATGATCATCTACAGATCCTGTTGAATCATCTGAGCAAGTTTGAAAGAAATCCGCCTTTAAGTTTATGAGGCATTGATGCCACAAGATTTGGGGACGTAGGGATGTACGTACGTACAAACGTAAAGAGGGACGAGTGCAACTCTATATGCCTCCCACTTTGTTTGTGGGGGCATAAAAATCGGGTAACCCCATGTACCTTTCATGAGAATTTTTCACTGGAAAAACATTCAAATCTCCTTACAATAAGATCATAATTTGTTTATATAAAACAGAGTATCACCACACTGTCAACTAATACATATTGTTCCTGTAGATGCACTTAGGTTCGTAGGAATAAAATTTCTTTACATGGCTTTACATTTTACACTATTTTCATAGGTTCCAAACTTCATTTACAAAATTTATATTCAATTTATTATTTTGTGGTGGTTTTTAATTAGTGGATTGATTTACCCACTAATATTAGTACACTACAAATTTTTTTAAATTATTATACCTTTGTTATAAAATTAAAAAAAATTATTTTACAGTTTACCTTTTCTTCTTTTGCCCATATACACAATAAGATCTTACTTGTTTATAGAGTCAAACCTGTGCTGATAACCACAGACTGCCTGGTCTTTAAGGACAGGTTTGATTGTATTTAAGGAATGATTCTTTTTTTGGTGCAGTTCATGCAGCTAGCGCACTTTATAGATTTGCCAGCTCTCGCGTGCACGTCCAATCTCAATGAACCGCACCAAAATAAGAATCATTCCTTAAATATTTACATTCCTATTGATTTTTTTTCTTTAAATAAACTTAAGTCCTTAAATATTTACATTCCTATTGATTTTTTTCTTTAAATAAACTTAAGTTGAACACTTTCAAAAATTAGTATTAAGTGAAAAGGGGGAGTAATATGTGGGAGTTTTCAATAGTAACAGCCATGACGTTACTGACGTCATTATGGGTCATGCGATTCATGCAAAATGAACCAAATTTTTTTAAACGAGGCAATTAATAGGAATGTAAATATTTAAATATCAACTAAAGATATAAAAAGAATATCGCGTCACTAATAAATTATACCTCTTCTTCTTTTTCTTCTTTTTCTTTTCTGCTTTGGCTTCATCGTCAGCATCAGGGGGATTCTCAATAGGTGCTAGGTGTCGATACTGAGTCCCGTCAATATCAGAGGTCCTTCCTACAAACATGTGATAGGATTTAACCCTTTAATTAACCATGGATACAAATTTTAATGTTCCTCTGTTAATATTACTTCAACTTTGTTATTAGTACTGAGAGCATTTGGTTCTAATTTGAAAATCATAAGACAATATTTACACCTTTATTTCCACTGCTTTAATATCCTTTACCGGACGTGTGAAGGTCAATCTTCAATAAACACCGTTAGCCTTATCACTGCGCAATGGTAAAGGAATGCCCTGGTGACGTTATGAAATCCCCGCTATTTTTATAATTGTTGCTAATTTTAGATAGCTCTTCCTTGAATGTTGCTATTTTTAGATTACTTTTATTTTTAGTTGCTTTTATACCCCTCAAACCGGAAGTAAACAAGTTTACTTATATGACATCATCAATAAGCAAGTTCCATTTTCTAGAATTATCATTGGTTGAAAATAATGCATTAGCCTTTTCTAACTTTCTGCCAAAATAACGGTTTTTACTTAGACTATCATTTACTCACATAGATAGTACTTGCTGTGATACAAATTTGATGTTTGTTGTGAAATATTAGGTTTTTCTGTATATAAATGTTTGAAAAAACGAATGAATGTGTTCAATAAACATGGAACTATTTTTGGTCGTAGTTTGATTTTTTTTATTACATAGATAGTACTTGCTGTGATACAAATTTGATGTTTGTTGTGAAATATTAGGTTTTTCTGTATATAAATGTTTGAAAAAACGGATGAATGTGTTAAATAAACATGGAACTATTTTTGGTCGTAGTTTGATTTTTTTTATTTGAGTAAATAGGATGACCAGTCCAAATGCCAAACCCGGGGTAAGAAATGTTTTAAACAACATTTCGAAATTAGTAAAAAGTATATATTTTATATTTAATTTAGAAACAAAATGATAAAATGAGGTGTAAATATAAGTAATAAATTTCGTGTTTGATAAGTTCACCGAGTCTTGAACGTCATTAGGGCTGGTTAAAGCACGCGTGGAGTCCTTTGGACTCCACACATTTTAACCAGCCCTAATGACGTTCAAGACTCGGTGAACTTATCAAACACGAAATTTATTCCTTAATTGAAACTTTGCAAGGTAAAAGTAGATTGCTGCATCTGAATCAATTTATTTCAGCTATACAGTAAAATCCTTCATTAACCCTTTTCTCCATATCTACGCATGTGCATCCAGTGTAGATCCAGTGTGACATGCATGCCTTCTGATCTGGATCTACACTGTTTTTTCTTGGTCAGAAATACTCTAACCAATCAAAAATCGAACAGTGCAGATCCTGATCAGACAGCATGGATGTGCCAGCTAATCTGGAACTACACTGTCACTCATGAGATAAAAGGCATATAAATTATAATATTATGGAGTAAAGGGTCCAAAAATACCTGTAGCACCGCCATCCAGCTGTGCCTCGTAGGCGAAAGCCTGTCTCTGACGTGGCTCAGTGTCAACCTTGATCGCAGAGTCCTCACTTAATACACTCTCTGCCTTCTTAGCCTTCAAGGTGCTCTGACGCAAGTTGTCTTTGTATAACTGGTCCTTGCTGAAAAGTAATAATGTCAATGTAATAGTAATGTCATGCAAATGTAATGGCCTGGTCTTGCAAATGTGATGGCGAGGTCATGCAAATGTAATGGTAATTTCATGCAAATGTAATGACATGGTCATGCAAATGTAATGGCCTGGTCATGCAAATGTAATTGCAAGGTCATGCTAATGTAATGGCATGGTCATGCAAATGTAATTGCAAGGTCATGCTAATGTAATGGCATGGTCACGCAAATGTAATGGCAAAGTCATGCAAATGTAATGGCATGGTCATGCAAATATGATGGCAAGGTAATCCAAATGTAATGGCATGGTCATGCAAATATGATGGCAAGGTAATCCAAATGTAATGGCATAGTCATGCAAATATGATGGCAAGGTCATCCAAATGTAATGGCATGGTCATGCAAATATGATGGCAAGGTCATCCAAATGTAATGGCATGGTCATGCAAATATGATGGCAAGGTCATCCAAATGTAATGGCATGGTCATGCAAATATGATGGCAAGGTCATCCAAATGTAATGGCATGGTCACTCAAATGTAATGGTAATCTCATGCAAATGTAATGACATGGTAATGCAAATATCAGTTGTGAAATCTAATAATTGTTGCAAACTTAGTCATGAGAGTTATAGGCTGAAAATGAAATGGTAGTGGCACATTAAATTGTAATGGTAATGCATAATATTATGTAATGGTGATGACATGTATTGTCCAACAATATTGACCTGGCACTTCATTAATGTTCATAAAGGTCATTGAATAAACACGGGTATCAGCGAAAACACCGATATATTATTTAATTTACATCTCGCTGATGTGTGGAGTATTGGAATAGATGCCGGACTACTGATCGTAACACTTACGAAAATTAACGAATATGAGGTCAAATGCAAGAGTGCCAGGTCAATATTGTTGGACAATACTGTATATGACTTATCATGGTATCAATATTATGATTTCAAATTTTTGTCTGACATTTGGTCTGATAACATAAGAAATCATGTCAGACCGGCCCAAGTTTCACCAGACAGGTCCTTTCGGCCTGGCAACTTTCGGGATGTCTGCACTGTGAAACACCTATTAAACCTTTTCTCCATAGACACAACTTTATTGCATGGGTGAACAGTGTAGACCCAGATCAGCTGGCACATTCACTTTTGATTCATTGGATTATTTCTGACCAAAATGTGACCAGTGCAGATCCTGATCAGATGGCACAGATGTGCCAGCAGATCTTGATCTACATTGGTCCCAGATGCATAAACATGCAATATATATGGAGGAAAGGGTTAAAAAAGGCAAGTCTTATGAGACATCTTTACATAAACATTTCCACTTTCAGATTCTGTCCTGGAAGGCAGGCAAGCTCTAACCATTCTTTTAATTGTCGACTGTAAACCAACGAATCTTGAGCTTGGCACAAATTTTGCCCTTCTTCCCAGTAGGCATCTGCCTTAACCCTCTACACCATATATACACCTTTTATCACGGGAAGATCCAGATCAGCCAAAACATCTGTGCCACCTAATATGAATCTATACTGGACTGAAGGTTATAAAGCTGAGATTGGAAACCAGTCTCAAATCTCAAGCATCTGATTGGCTGAAATGGTGACCAGTCGCCATTTCAGCCAATCAGATGCTTGAGATTTGAGACTGGTTTCCATGCTCAGTTTTATAACCTTGGGCACTGTTCTCTTCTTGGTCAGAAATAACCTAATGAATCTAACAGCGAACAGTTTAGATCCTGATGAGTGGCACATTTGTGACAGCAGATCTGAATCTAAATAGTTTGCCCATGCAAAAAAACACTGTATATATGAATTAAAAAGGGTTAACCACTCTGCGATGTGCACATAAAGGATAAAAAATGATTTTGCTTTCTTGTGAATGTTTAGTTTTATCTTCAGCTTAAAATTACAGATTTCTATAAAATTTACTGATTTCTTTTTAATATTATTACCCAGATTTAATTTTATAGATGTAAATAATAAATGTTAAAATAGGGTGCAATATAGTTTTACTTCCAATCACCAAATATCAAAAAATGTTAAAAACATAAACCTGCTATTTTTGTACACACAAAGCTGCAGTTACCATGATTTCCTGAGTATATTAGTCTCAACACACTATTGGATGCAATCTTACTTTGATCAGAAATGCAGGAAAAACCAAAAATTCGATAAACATAATGCCCAGAAATATGCACCTGCTCCATTTATTTGCAGTTTTCCCATCCTTTAAAAAAATTAAAAATCCTTACAGATGGGTTTATTATTCATGCCACCAGATCATGCAATCTGATCAGGATCTACACTGTTCACCTATTGACAGATTTGTTTATTTATGACTAAAAAGCAAACATTGAAGATCATGAGCAGATGGCAGATCTGGATCTATTGAAAAAAAAACAACATATATGAGGCGCGCCACAGGAAAAGGTACCTTAGGTAATTTTTGTGTCATTTTTGTTGTTACTATATTTAGAAAGAACTCTCGAATTTCTATTATTTTCTCATAACAAAACAGTGATTTTGTTACACATTTTGACAATTAAATGGTATTCCTACAGCGAATTGCATAATAATTAATGTCGTCTGCTAAACTTTATGACGTCGTTTCAAGGATTGACGTCAACTGCCTGAAGGTACCTTTTCCCGTGGCGTGCCTATATAAGGAGTAAGAGATTAAAGGGTTTAAAATAAATCAAATAGAGAAGCGACCAATATGACGTACGGTTCATGGTAATGACCGTAATGACTAAAACAAATGCCAGTTATACACTCTGCAAGCTTACCTCTCTTGATTTTTACCAGATGACATCTCAGTCATCAAATTATTTTTCAACTCCGATCTACAAAATGATAACTCCAACGATGAAATTACAACAATTTAGTTTGTTTTACTCCATAGACACACCTTCATTGCGTGGGTGAACATCCGTGCCATCAGATCAGGATCTACACTGTTCGCTTTTTGATTTGTTAGGTTATTTCTTACCAAAATGTGACAAGTGCAAAGATTTACTGGCTGATCTGGATATAAACTGTTCGCCTACAGAATGAAGGTGTTTCTATGGAAGAAAGGGTTAAGTAAAGGGTTAAAAGCACTTGAAATACAGGGTTGAAGGTTATAAAGCTGAGTTTGGAAACCAGTCTCAAATCTCAAGCATCTGATTGGCTGAAATGGTGACTGGTCGCCATTTCAGCCAATCAGATGCTTGAGATTTGAGACTGGTTTCCATGCTCAGTTTTATAACCTTGGGCCCTGGTTCTTTAAAGTCCTTTCCTTCATAGAAACATCTTTATTGCTAGGGCGAACAGTTTAGATCCAGATCAGCTGGCACATCCCTTCTGTCTGATCAGGATCTAAACTGTATGCTTACTGATTCATTAGGTTACTTCTGACCAAAGTTCGACCAGTGCAGATCCTGACCAGACGGCATGGATTTACCGGCTGATCTGGATCTACACTGGTCACACATGCGTAAAAATGCGTTTATATGGAGGATTGGGTTTAGGGCCATCTACATCTATCATTCTATTGTCATCCATAAAAATAAAAATTCTATCCAACGCCAAAATGCTGTTCAATAAAACTTAGCACAAATAAATGTTATTAAGGTATCTTTATTTTGCATATGTTAAGCAAAGTTAGAATGGTAAAGAAACATGACTAGATCTAAAAATTACTTAAAATTCTATTTACACACAAATACAAAAAGTAAACAACACAAAACAAAATTAAAATGCCCACATGAGCAATAAGCTACTGACAACAACTGTTGTGCCCTTTTGTTTAACACCTATATACAATATGAGGTACAGTGAAACCCCTCTAAAACAGACACCTAAGGGACTGAGGGAAATTGTTCTTAATAGCGGGTTGTCCTTAATTGTGGGTTTTAATCAAGAAGAACAGAACATGTCTGTTCTTTAAAAAATCGCCCATAATACCAGGGTGCCCATAATATCAAGTGTCCGAAATGAGGGGTTTTATTGTAGCTGTAAGTTTGTATGACTGAGGATAGGGAATCAGATTTTAAGTTTTTAACTCTTTACTCCTTATATCCTTTCCCAGTCTATAAAGTAAAAAAACTTTGCGAAAAATCAAGGTCCTAAAAGCAGGACCTTTTTCGTGTCTAAAAGCCTATTGAATTACCTCACTTCAAATAACGGTATTGTTTTGTGATTGGAAGCAGTTGGCATCTTGGTCAGAACAAACAAATTCGTTTAATTTATATCCCCCGTCGAGTACTGGTTATTACTAACACTACAGCTGACAACATGGGGCTTTATTTAGATATTTATCATGGCAAAAACAGTGAAAAACAAGAAACCGTTGAAGACGGGTGATGCTCCCCGAATGGGTGCTTTGTCACAAAAACAGTTAGTTGTATAACTATTGAGGTGAATTTAGAAAAAAGTGTAGTGCTATAAAATCATACAATTTTAAAATCCAACTATAAATAACAAAGGTGTGGACCTGACATAATTAAGCTTCAAGTTCATGCTGTGACCTTGACCTTGAAGGAAGCAACCCAAATGTTGTGTGACATGTCGGGTCGTAATGGTGACCATTTGTGTAAAATTATTTTTAAATCCATCTATAAATAATAAAGTTATAGACAGTTAACAATTTTCCTGTGACATTGACGTTCAAGGTAGCACCCGATTTTGCATCAAGGTCATGCTGTTACCTTAACTTCGTGGTAGCGACCCAAATGTTGCACGCGACACGTCGTCTCATTATGGTGATCATTTCTGTGAAATAATTTTTAAATCCCACTACACTGTAGAAAAAAAGTTATGGGCCGGACACAATTTTGCTGCAAGGTCATGCTGTGAATTTGACCTTTAAGGTAGCAACCCAAATGTTGCGCGCGACATGTTGTCTCATTATGGTGATTATTTCTGTGAAATAATTTTGAAATCTGACTTCAAATATAAAAAGTTCTGGGCCAGACATGATTTTGCTGCAAGGTCATGCTGTGACCTTGACCTTCAAGGTAGTGCAAGTTTCATTGCAGAGAAATAGCACGGAAATAAATACTGCTCTATATGCATAATGCATAAGTTATCAAAGGGCCATAACTCTGTGTTAAACAGTCTGACCGGAACAAGACGACGATATGCGCATCTCCTCTTGGTATGATGGCTTCAAGAGACTCATTGAATTCTATTCAGTAGTTCCTGAGAAATAGCCCGGAAACGAATACTGCTCTATATGTATAATGCATATTTGGATGGATGGACCGCGTGACGGATTGACGGACAGACAATATCATCCTCCTGATTTCATCGTGGTGGATAATAACCAAATGAATTTACAAGCAAACAGTGTAGATCCTGATCAGATAGCATGAATGTGCTGGCAGATCATGATCTACACTGTAACTGTTCAACATTGGAAAACAGTCGTATCTCAAGGAGTAAAGATTTAAAATATTTGAATAAAATCTCATCTCTAATGTCTAGGTAGAAGCAAAACTACGATGCACATAAATAACATACCGTTTCGGTTTCTGGCTGTAAAAAAAGGTGACTACAGGTTAGAAGTGGTTAAAAGCGCATCAACACTCAGAAGTGATGAATAAGCAAAGTGGTGGTCCAAGCTATATCTTAACCCTTTCCTCCATAGACACACCTTTATTGTGTGGGCAAACAGTTTAAATCCAGATCACCCGGCATGTCCCTGCTTTCTGATCAGGATCTAAACTGTTCTCTTTTTTATTCATTAGGTTTTTTCTGACCAAAATGTGACCGGTGCAGATCCTAATCTAAAGGCTGGATGTGCCAGCTGATATGGATCTACACTGTGCCCAAGGTTATAAAACTGAGCATAGAAACCAGTCTCAAATCTCAAGCATCTGATTGGCTGAAATGGCGACCAGTCGCCATTTCAGCCAATCAGATGCTTGTGATTTGAGACTGGTTTCCAATCTCAGCTTTATAACCTTCAAGCCAGGTCACACATGCGTAAAAATGCGTATATGGAGGAAAGGGTCAAGGGTGAACCCTGTCTCCTTTTGATATACCATAGCAGGGTTACATGTATGCAAGATTTTCAGAAAAGGGGTATGTTTGAGACAGATTTTGGGATAGTTAAATGATTTTCTCCAACTTTCCAGCCAGAGTACCCATTAAAATTAAATATTGCTGCCCATGCAGAAAGTGGCTTCACATGGACAACCAGTGTAGATCCGGATCTGCTTAGGAAGCACATCTGTGCAGTCCGATCAGGATCTAACTTGTTGGCTTCTAGGTCCTCATGAATCTAAAGAAGAATAGTGTTGATCCTGATCTGGGCTGGAGGTTATAAAACTGAGATTGGAAACCAGTCTCAAATCTCAAGCATCTGATTGGCTGAAATGGCGACCAGTCGCCATTTCAGCCAATCAGATGCTTGAGATTTGAGACTGGTTTCCATGCTCAGCTTTATAACCTTGGGCACAGATGTCACAGACATGCAAGCTGATCTAGATCTACACTGTTTACTCAGGTGATTAAAGCCTTATTCACGAAGTTAATGTCTACGAATGAATATTGCACAATGTTGACCCTGATCTGACTTCATGGATGTACAGACTGATCTGCACTGTTTGCATCTTGGTCAGATATATTCTAATGAATCTAGAAGCAATCAGTGTAGATTCTGGGCTGAAGATTATAAAACTGAGCATGGAAACCAGTCTCAAATCTCAACCATCTGATTGGCTGAAATGGCGACTGGTCGCCATTTCAGCCAATCAGATGCTTGAGATTTGAGACTGGTTTCCATGCTCAGTTTTATAACCTTGGACACTGATCAGATGACATAGATGTGCCAGCGGATATTTATTTACACTCTTCCCTCCATGCCAATAAGGTCGTATTTATGAAATACCGGTAATGGATTAAAATAATAGAAAACAAACATACTTTTTACCATCTATGCCACCAACATGGTAAGGATCACCTCCGACATTGTATACCGGGGTTGGTTTTTTCTGTTTCGATGATTTCCTTCTCTGTTCTATAATTTTCTGACGCCGTATTTCAGCTTCCTTCTTTTTGCTGAAAAGATGTAATACATGTGAAATAAAGGAAATGAAAAAAAAAGGTATTAAAACAATAAAAAGTATCTATTACTTATAAGCTATATCAATGGAGTAAACAGTTCATTATGAAGCAAGGCAAGCTTTAATTCCAACTTACCTCCACATATTTAGACCGACGGCCAAAAGAGCAATACCGGCAGTTACTGCACTAGCTATTGGGATAATAATTTGGTTAAGCTGGGTGGGTGGAGGAATCCCATAGAAATCAGTGTCGACGTAAGTTATCCAGTAGCCAGTATCACTGTGAATATCCTTTCTTGCCTCACCAATTATCGCTATAAAGGAATTTCAATAAAATATTAGAATTTGTATACTGTGATATTATATACTGTGGTATCATTATATTTCGCGGTGGTTTAATTTTCGAGTATTTTGCGCTAGGGTAAATGGGTGAAATCAAATCCTAGCAAAATCAAACCATTGAATATCTAGGCTTATTAGAAAAATACAAGTGCCTGAATTAAAGACCTCGCGAAAATGTCACTTATGTCAATTGCACGAAATTTGATCCCCGCGAAATTAAATGATACAACAGTACACTCGGCAAAAATAAAAAGTACACTTTCCTTCCTGTGGTTGTGTCTGATATGCTACAGCTATATTACCTCTTTACTTAATAGATACACACTTATTGTGTGAACAGTGTAGATCCAGATCAGCGCTATATTACCTCTTTACTTAATAGATACACACTTATTGTGTGAACAGTGTTGATCCAGATCAGCTGGCACATCCATGCCATCTGATCAGGATCTGCACTGTTCACTTTTTGATTTATTAGCTTATTTCTGACTAAAAAAAGCAAACAGTGCACAATTCGGATGTGCCAAACGATCTGGACCTACACAGTTTACACATGCGTAAAAACACGTATAAATGGAGAAAATGGTTAACTAACCGGTTAGGGCCGCTTTCTTCACAACACAGTCTGGACTGCCTGTAGAATCATTATAAAGATCAGTGGGTAAATCGAGTGCAACAGTTACTTCCACGTCTTTTAATGTCATCGCCGGATCAACAACAGTTTGGATCATATTTTCTTTAAATCTGAAAAAGAGAATACAACTTAAAAATTTGTTAAACATGTTCAGAATAACTTCAGAAATACTTAAATTATTTATTTACATTTGGGAAAAGGGTATAATTGTAATTGAAGAGTTTACCATGTAATTGTAATTTAATTAATTACTTTTCAAAGTAATTGACCCCAAGTCTGCCATTTATATCCATTTAATCATGATGACTGATCGGGATCTGCACTGTTCATATTTTGGTCAGAAAAAAACTAATAAATCAAAAAGCAAACAGTGCAGATCCTTTTCAAAGGGCACAGATTTGGATCTACAATGTTTGCCCATGCAATAAAGGTATATATGTAGGAAAGGTTTACAAACAGAGCAGAATTATAACTTTCCTCAATAGACACACCTTTATTTGGTGGGTGAACAGTTTAGATCCAGATCAACCAGAACATATGTTCAGTCTGATCAGGATCTCAATTGTTTGTTTTTGATTCTTTAGGTTATTTCTGACCAAAACTGACCAGTGCAGATCCTGATCAGTTGGCATGTGCCGGCTGATCTGGATATACACTGGGGTGCTAGCTGATCTGGATATACACTTTGTGTGAAAAAAGCGTATAAATGGAGGAAAGAGTTATACATACGGTGCAGCACAACATGTTGAGAGACCGCAAACTCCTGGATGACTTGCACAATATGTAGACGCTTTGGCGGCAACTTGTGCTGTGAACTTTGTAGTTACATCATTCCACTGTAACAATAATAGTTCAAGTTTTGAGATCAGTCTCAAATCTCAAGGATCTGATTGGCTTAAATGGCGACTGGTCACCATTTCAGCCAATCAGATCCTTGAGATTTGAGACTGATCTCCAGATTTAGTTTTATGATCTTGGGCAAAGATGTTTTCAAAATCATCATTATCCTCAGAAACTTGACTTACACTTCTGATTATGGACTTATAGAACAATTTTGAAATATTTAATACATACACTGAATGTAAACTGTTTAGTAATCCTTTAAGAATTACTAAAGATTATAACATTTAACTCCTTGGGATATGAATTTATTATTACTTGGGTCAGTAAAATGCAGCCTTTATTTTATAAAAGATCTAACAAGGGTCATAAGGCTTGGCAAAAGGTAGTCTGAATTTCATAGAATTATTATTGCTATATCTTATAATAATGTCAATCAACATATCAATTAAGTCAGTAGAACCTGTTGAGAGATAATTGGCTAGTAATAAAGAATCTAGTTACCTCACTAACTGTGACTCTGTAAATCTTCAACTTGACTCCATTAGACGTTCTTTCACCTAAAAAAATTAAAAATTAAAACTAGAATGTGTCCTTGGACAATGATGCCCCCACTGCTTCAACAAAATTTGTAATAACAAAGGGCCATAACTCTGGTAAAAATGGTCACAGCAGAAATCCTTTCTTTACAATCATCTAGACATCCTGCTTGATCATCTGTGCAAGTTTAAATGAAATCCTCCTTATAGTTTAGGAGGGGTTGATGCCACAAGATTTAGGGACATATGGACGGACGTATGAGTGCAACTCTATATGCCTCCCACTTTGTGGGGGCATAACAACATTTTTTTCTCCCTATTATAACAATCTAAAGGACTAGGCAAAAGTGATCTTAACAGCAGGGTATTCTCTATTCCATGGTAGAAAATGGTGCAAAACTGAACAATTAGATTCAGAGTAGTGGTCTTATAATTCAGGCAGTTTAAATTTCAGGGTGGTCTTAATGAAGGGGTTTTACTGTCATTTTCTGATGTAGTTTTGTGTTAATTGAGATTACTATGAAAAATCCCTTTATTTAGCACAAGTTTGAAATGCAGAACTTCATTCACCGGTCACTGTAAATGCCCTTATACTGATAGGTATAATTTTTTTTTGTTAAACAACATTTTATAGGGTTCCTAATTTTGTGATTTTGAATTTTGTTCTAAATGTTTATGCTAAAGGGGTCATCTACTTAAGATGACAAACCTTTCCTGCCAAATCTGAGGACTTAACGCCAAATTGTAACAGACTTCCCGAAAGTTGAAAAAAAGTGTCAGACATTTGGTCAGACAAAATGTGAAAAACTGTCTGACCGAAACAAATTCTGTCAGACCGAAACATGTTAAAAAGGTATAATAAAGTATTAGGAGTTCAAATTTTTGTCTGACATTCGGTCAGATAACATTAGAAAACATGTCTGACCGGCTGAAATTTTACCAGACAGGTCCTTCGGTCTGGCAACTTTCAGGAAGTCTGCAATAATTGTTTTTTTTTTTTCAGACAAAGCCTGTTTAACCCTTTCCTTTATTGCGTGGGCGAACAGTGTAGACCCAGCACATCTGTGCCCTCTTATCAGGATCTGCACCGTTCACTTTTTGATTCATTACTAGGTTGTTTCTGACCAAAATGCGACCATTTGTGCTGGCTAAACTGGATCTACACTGGTCCCACATGACATTGTGTAAAAATGCATATATATGGAGTAAAGGGTTAATGCATATGCAACCAGTGTAGATCCAGATCGGCACAGATGTGCATGCTGATCTGAATCTACACATTTCCCCCACATATTAAATGTGTATCTATCGAGTAAAAGGTTAAATAAATACTTACTAGAAAGAGTTGCAGTATCTGATGAATCACAAACCGACAAGACAGACGGAACTGAAAGAACTGCCAACAGACAGAATGATATCACGACCTTCATCTTCATTTAATGTCCCAGTGACTGACCACTGCATTAATCTGAAAAAAAAAAATGTTTTAAAAACATCAATACAGTCAAATATTTCTTCAAAGACCACTCAGAGGGGAATTAAAAAAGTGGTCTTTCAAGGCAGGTGGTTTTTGTTTAAAGGTAAATTTCTTCTTTAAATCACTCAGTGGGACAAACAAAATGTGGCCTTTATCCACCGGTGGTTTGCATTTTTACAGTCTTTAGCACAGGTTTGCATGTACTTTGTTTTTGCAGTAATTAATGCTAGCCTAGCCATTTAGTCAGCTTCATCTAAATATGCCCATAGTTCAAGGGCAAAGTAAAAAACAGTTGTCAATGTATATGAATAAATGTAACAAGGGTTCAGAAAAATCCACGTCTGAACCAAGGATTGAACCCGGGACCCCTCGCATGCCAGTCAGATGCTCTACCACGTCGCCATAAAAGCTAGCTCTATGGGGAGATAGAACAAGTGCGGTACTAACTCAGCTATAGCTGGGTTACATAAAAGATGCAGTTTAAGTGTTTTTGCACTCATTTTACAGCCTGCAAATTTAACATTTGCCTTATTTGAATGAAAGAATACAAATAAACTGTCCATTTTAATATACTTTCATTCATTTTTTGCAAATGGATGCTTTATTTTCAACAATAATTAATAAATTCTTCTCGGGTTAGTGTCAGAATTACTTAGCCAATCAACTGGGAATAACCCATATCTATTCTTTATTGACTGGCACATTGAAAATACCAAGTGAATAACATTACCATAACGTTTCTTCTACAACAAGCTATCAATTTCTACTGTAATATCCGAATTAGAATCCTATCCTACTGCCCTTCTCTTAACACTTCACACATCCACGTAATAAAACAATTAAAATATACAGACCATTCATTTTAAATATAGTTTAAAATAGTTTAAAATCAACCAGACTAACCCGTATGATATGACAGATTACAAACGACCAACTTATTTGCAAATATTTGTCGTATCACATGTAAACAATTTCGTTGCTATTTTCCTTGTAACATCCGGTCAGTTAATCCGCTTTTGTACTTAGACTCTGACACAGCTGATGCTCGTAAGCGCAACGTTGTTTACGTCTAATTACGAATGTGTTAGGGCATCATTATTGGAAACTAATTTATAAAAATGCTAAATTTAAAAATTAAATAACATTTGTTGTTAATTAGTGAAGCGGACATATATGTGGTATTATAAAGTTATTTGTTTACCCCGAGAGAGTATATAATGTAGATACAGTAAACAATTACTATGCCAAACTTTGAGGCAATTTCGGCCCCAGAGACATTTCGGTCTTGCAAGACAAAAAGACCTAAACCTCCTTCGCAGAGTTGTCGTTCCTTACACTCACTGTACATCTCTGCGAAAGGCTCAATGTCAATATTTATTTTATACAGTCATAATTATGAATTTGAAAGCTTGAGGTAAAACAAATGACAGAAATCTTCACTGTCTTTCATTAAAACCGAAGAAACCCAATCTATTGTAAATGTAATTGATTAACTATTTCTTTGAGTTAAAGTAAAAGTAGTTGATAGTAGTCCCAGCCTATAACAGAGGTGAATGTAATGAGCCGATAGTGTAAGTGAGTGAAAAGACTATTCATCACCATAATACATTTCGGTCCCAAAGACATTTCGGTTCCATAATACAATTTCAGCCAAAAATACCATTCATCCACGATAGAAATTTCGGTCCCAGAAGACCATTTATTCCCAAAAGACATTTCTGTTCCAAAGACATTTCGGACCCACAAGACAATTCAACCCCAAAAGAAATTTCGTCCCAAAAGACACAAAGACTTAGCAATTAAAACCGACCAACCATGAAAACTGCATTGGCTATCAATGCAAGCTGACAGTGATCTATAGAAATTCAATTGTACAACATTATAACTGAATTGATTATGCAAAGAACCGCCACAGGCACAGAATTACTTTTTCTTGTTCTTGTTTAAAAAGTTATTATTATTTTAGCATGATTAACTCTTTCGTATTTATAAATGATACATAATTCCCGGGGTGTATCAAGCACGGGAATAGGAGGGGTGGGGTGGGTGGGATGGGGGTGGGAGTTCAGTAGGGTTGCAATAACGCTTTTGGGCAGCAATGTTTACTTTCTATAGGGTTTTTTGTCGCCATAATGTTGGAAATCATCATGCAATTACCCATCAAACAACCTCCTTTCAGGAAATATTTCATCCGAAATGGTGAATCATTTATACTATTATTTTCTTTATCTTCTTTTCGCATGCCTTATTGGTTCATTAAAATGAATCTTAACAAAGACTCACCCTTTCTATCTATCCCGGTGAAGTCCTTTTTACTACTCTGCTTGCCTAATTAAAATGTGAAACAGTCTAAACACATAGAGTGTAAAGTACAGACATGCGCAGTGAAAAAGTCAATCAAGAGACATTGCCGGATTCCGGTTACAGGAGTTTAGTCCAACACCGAATGACCAATGAAAACTGTAGTTACAAAAGTTGTTGACATTGACACCAAAATGGCGTACATCGAAAGTTAATTTCTTTTATAATTGTAAGTTTTTGAGCTTTTCGAGTTTTAAACATGTTTCTAAGTCAATTAAATTTTTATTTTGTTTAAAAGCAGCTTATCTAAAACCATTCGACATTTGATCAAGCTGCCAGAGCTGATTGCTGAGGAACTTAGACTTTTAATGGTGTGGCAGATTTGGGTCTGGGAAAGAGTAGCCCCGACCTTGGTTCGAACCTCGGACCTCCGGCTTACCGTGCCGACGCTCTACCAATCAAGCTTCCGAGGCTGCTGATACGAAATCTTCTACATTTTCTCCTAACTGCCTATTTTCATGTTGAATACCCCAGCCACAGTTCGCCCAAAGGGGCTTCAAGGGTAATCACCCAGTCCATGACACCATTGTGGTAGATTTGGGTCTGGGAAAGAGTAGCCTTGACCAAGATTTGAACCTCGGACCTCTGGCTTACCGTGCTGACCCTCTACGTTTCAAGGACTTCCCTCGGAATCCAGTAGGGTCATTGCCAAGTGTAATTTGTCAGACTGGAGTGCTGAAATTCCAGATATTGTATGCCCATTCCATCTCATTTTATGCACATGAATCAGCAAAGTTTCAAACTCCATTTAATTTTAGCGAAACATTATTTGATTTATAATTGTAATTATTAATAATTGAATAGCATGAATATTTGTTTGCAACTTTTAAATACAAAAAGTTCCCGGTAAAATCGAATGTTGCCCCAAAAAGAAATATTATGGTTCAGCTAGTATTGTCAATTATACTGTTTTGATTTCAGATGACATTGCTGTCATAGCAGCATGCGGTATGAAGAAATGATAAAAGAGAGACCTGTGCATATACTAATTAATATCGTTTTGAACAAGTAGTTATGAAAATAAAAGTGGGGCTTAATCATGGGTCGTAATAAGAAACGGAAAAAGCAGAACCATTATGATAACTTTGCTGGTGGCTCAGGGTATAACGGCAATAACCATACTACAGATGAAATGAATCAACAGGCTGGTGAAGTGTCCATACCTTTAAGAGAGTTTTATGTGTAAGATAGCATTAACTCTTTATATAATAATCATTAGCTATCTGTGATATATCGCAGACTTTATCATGGAGCTGAGTGTTCAGATGTGCAAGGTATAGTCCAACGTGATTTATGTCAATATTGGCATGTGAACAATGCCCCTTGATAAATCCTGCAAAACATCGCTATTTATCACAGCAGCTATTTATTACTTCAATAACAACATGAATTTTCATTAAATAGCTGTAAAACTATTGGTTCTACTAAGTCATAATTATGTTCAAACAGTTATGAGGTTGAAAAAGATAAATGACATTTTGCAGGTAATACAGACACAAAGTCCATTACTATTTATAGTAACACGTAATAATTTGTATTTTATCATGATCGCTCCAATGCATTGGCCTCAGAGTAATTTTGGAGGTCGTTTTTGAACACATCTGATCTCATTGGTGGGCAGTGTAGATCTAGATCAGCCTGCATGACACACACCAAAACAGCTTCCTCTAATCATATTATCTCTTGGGTGTCTATTTACAGCATGAACGAACACCTGGGTTCCGAAAACAGATCAACAGAGTTTAAAAATGGTCCTGGATTCATTAAGCATAACTTTCGAGAAAACGTCGCCAAGTATGTTTGTGGCTTTGTGAATAGTCAGGAAAATGGCAAGCTATTGATTGGTATAGATGATGGAGGTATGTTTACTTGACATTTTAAATTACTTTTATATACATAATAACAGCAGTCTACATCATTACGACACTTCAGCTTTTAGCTGGATTTCATCAGACATTCAGAGCCATAGTTTGTTAAAAGTAGCATTAAGGAAGTAGGTGTTGTACATTTGGCAAAGGAGAAGGTGATAAGCCAGCATGTAGGTTGCATGTCCCTACAGTGTGAGTTGTCATATCCTATAAATAACCTGCTATTCCAGGGCACTTGTTTGGCTGTTTTTAGGGCCGAATATGGGCCCCATTCCCCTGTCAAAATAGTATGTATTTTTCCCATATTTCAGAAAAAAATTCCCCTAAAAAATAAAAAAATATATAAAATTGAAAAAAATTAATTAAAAAGTAACTCAATTGTTTTATTTGTAAGTTTACAGTCACAAAATATGCTAGATATTATAATATGAGGTAGAAAACAATTTTATGAGTGTGTGTGACCCTTTAGTCAAAAAATGTGTATATGACTTTAAATTCCCTTTTTCGTCTTAAAATGACGTGAAATTCCCCTTCCTGCGGGTATGGGTACCTGTCCCCGAAAGTTGTCTAGTGCCCTGTATTCTAACATTATGAATACTCCAAGTACATCCTGTAATCTGTGAAAGGGAAAGTAGACTATACCTTGATAACAGAAACTGGAATTTTTGCCAAACCTTTTACTACATAGAAATAACTTTTATGGCATAGCCAAAGAGTTTAAATCCAGATCAGCGAGTACATCTAAGCCATATAATGGTCAGGATCTAACTGTTAACTTAAATTTGTAAGCTGTTTTTCTGACCAAAAAAGGCAAACAGTCTAGAGTTTTGCCCATGCAATAAAAGTGTACCAAAGAAGTAAATGCACTGTTTTCCGAATATGCCTTTTGATGAATGTTTAACTTTTCAGCCTTTACTCCATGAGATATGACTGTAATCAACAGTGTATATCCAGATCAGCTAGCCTATTTTTGTTTAGCCTATCTGATCAATATCTTTACTGTTTGCATTAAGATGCTTTTAGATTCATTATGTTTTTTTTACCGCGAGGCAATCGGTGTAGATTGAGGTCAGATAGCACAAATTTGCCATCAGATCTGGGTGTAGAATGGTCACACATGCAATAAAACCCCTATATAAGGAGGAAGTTTTATGAGGCACTATTTTCTAAATACAGCTTTCCTTGATATGTTTTTCACTTTAAAGAATTGTTATTTAGGTTTTGTTTCTGGTTATGACTGCACTCACCATCAAGAGGATAGAATACGACGGGATGTTGATGAGGCTGTTAAAGATATCGTTCCTTCGCTATTTCCTGGGGATTATTCACTACGTTTTGTTCCTGTGCATGATGAAAGCAATCGTCCATTAGGTATTTTAAATAACCCTTTCCTCCTTATTAACACCTTTATGGCATAGGTAACCAGTGTAGATCCAGATCAGATGGCACAGATGTGCGACCTCAAACAGTGAAGATCCACAGCAGATAGCACATCTGTGCCATATGGTCAGGTTCCAAGGTTATAAAACTGAGCATGGAAACCAGTCTCAAATCGCAAGCATCTGATTGGCTGAAATGGCGACTGGTCGCCATTTCAGCCAATCAGATGCTTGAGATTTGAGACTGGTTTCCAATCTCAGCTTTATAACCTACAGACCTGGATCTGTACTGTTTGCTTTTTAATTTATAAGGTTATTTCTGATAAAAAAAATCAAACAGTGCAGATTCTGATCAGATGTCATGGATGTGCTGACTGATCTGGATCTTCACTGTTGGATCTCACAATAAAGGTTTATCTTTGCAGTTAAGGGTTAATTATTTAATGTAAAATCATTTTATTTTGTAGTCTGCTCATCTTTTTGATGTCCCTTAAAAAAACAACACCAATTTCCGAAGACCCCTTTTCCTGTGACACATCTAAAATATTTTTATGCCCCCACAAAGTGGGAGGCATATAGAGTTGCATTCATCCATTCCTCCGTACATTCATGCAAACTTCCGTCTTACAAATCTTGTGGCATCATATTCTCCTAAACTGTAAGGCGGATTTCTTTAAAACTTGCACAGACGATCAAGCAGGATGTGTAGAATATCGTAAAGAAATTAGTTTTAAGTGTGACCATTTTTACCAGAGTTATGGCCCTTTGTTGTTACAAATGTTGTTGTAGCAGTTTGGGCATCAGTGTCCTGAGACACATCCTAGTTTATCATTTTCACACACTTTTTGGCAAGATGCAGGATGTAGTTAAACTGTATCATCCTTTTTAAGTCATGAACTTTTTTCTTTCAGAAGAGCAAAGCAAAAAGTTGGCAAAATATGAAATTATTTTGGTTTATTCATTATTGTTTGCAGGTAACACAAAAGTGATTGAAATTAGTGTTCTAGGAGCCAACATTGATGTGAAAGGTCAACTGTATTCAAATAAACAGGGTGTGTTCATGCGCCGGGATGGAAGCATACAGGAGCTTAAAGCTCATGAAATTCAGGAATGGACTCGAAGGGTATTGTTTACAGTTTTTATTTTAGGCCAATATGTTGGGTCGAAAATACTGCCCCATTTCCATGGCCAAAACATTTCCTTTTTGCTCCCAAAATTAAATTGGAATTCCAATGTTGGTTTACTGTATTTATTTTAGGACAGTTTTAGAAAAAAAAGGCCCTATCCCTTTGCCAGAATATTGTTTCACAAAAAATTAGTCAAATTATATCTGTTTGGGAAACATGATATAAAAAAATAAAATAAAATTGCCCCTTCAAATGTGTTCTTGGGAGGAAAATTTTTTTTTAAAGACAACAGTTATCAAATAGATATTTAATTTACTGTGATTTACAAAGATACAATTATTATAATTTTATGTACAAATTAGTAATGCAGCCATATGTAACAAATGTCCCAACCATTTTCCATACCCAAATGAAAACCTTCAAATGTGCAAATATTTACTGGTTTAGAGTTAATATATAAATGATATGTTTATGTTTTGTAGAAGTTTCAGGGCGAGTTAGACAAACAAAAGAAGAATAAGGAAAATGTTGAGAAAGAACTGAAAGATAAAACCACAGAAGTAAAACAGCTAGAGGAAAAATTACAGCAGAAAAATGAGGAACTACGACGAAGGGATGAATCATTACGTCAAAGGGAACAGGAAGAGGAGAAAAGACGTTTTGAACTTGAACAGCACAAGTCATTGCTGAACCGTTTGTCGGATAAAAATCGAGAACTTGAGGACCAGATCAACGTTCTAAAGCAAAAATCTGATGGGAGTGGTGCAAAGGTGTGTAATTTTTACTCTTTATGTAATGGGTCAGTTTTTATCAGATGGGTGATCAGTGTAGATCCAGATCAGCCAGTGCCCAAGGTTATAAAACTGAGCATGGAAACCAGTCTCAAATCTCAAGCATCTGATTGGCTGAAATGGCGACCAGTCGCCATTTTAGCCAATCAGATGCTTGAGATTTGAGACTGGTTTCCAAACTCAGTTTTATAACCTCCAACCCTGGACGTACACTGGTCACATTTAGATTTATTAGATTATTTATGACCAATAACCAAACAATGTAGATCAAGATCCAGATCAGATGGCACTATGTCCTGTCTAAATTGGATCTACACTGTTAGCCATGTGATAAATGTAGTATACATTGAATAACGTGTTAAAATAGATGAAAAGGGAACTTTGAAAGCATCTAAAAAAAGATATATTGCATTGAAATGTTGCAGGTTTTGTTTGTGGGCTGTAATGAAAATGCATATTGCTGCTCATATCTTTTTAACTACTTGAGATATCATTATGAAACTTGGCTGTGTGTAACTTACCATCATTGTTCAAATATAAGCCGCACTCATGTATAAGCCCCAAAGCTGATGGAAAAAAATCATAATGGCTTTATGCAATGTATAAGAAGCCAAACCTGTATATTAGCCCCCCCCCCCCAAAACTTTTTTAGGGCCAAATTCTGGAAAAAAAGTGCGGTGTATATTCAAACAATAACGAATTATCGACGTCAAGCAAAGTAGGTATTTGCAGGGTCGGATGCAAGACTATCAGAAAGGGAGTTTGTTTGTGGAATTCTTAGGGTACTGTTGTATCATTAATAATTCATTATATTTCGCGCTGGTTTAATTGTGCGCATATTTCGCACTAGGGTAAATGCGTGAAATCAAACCCTAGCGAAATCAAACCATTGAATATCTAGTCTTACTAGAATAATACAAGTGGGAGAATTTAAGCCCTCGCGAAAATGTCACTTATGTCATTTGCCCAATTTTTTTTCCCCATGAAAATTAAATGATACAACACTAGTTTCTGTCTGGCAAAAATTTACATGAAATTTAAATATTGCTTTCGTAAAAGTAGGTTTGAGCAATCTCACTGAACCCCCTCTGGATCTGCCGCTTGCATTTAAGCTTATGATAATAATAATATGGTAGTGTTATAATTTTAATACTTTCCGATTGAACAGAGACTAAGATGCCCAGGTAATTGTATGGGTTTGTCCTAAACAAGAGGGCAGTGGGCAGAATAAATCAGAATAGAAGTTGGAAAAGGGATCCGAGAACATATTAAATCTTTTTTTACATGAATCACAACAGACAATTGGTAGTTTTCTATTAACATATGAGGGTAGATAAAAAAGGATGTGGACTTTCATTACATTTTGTGTGTTTGTTCACATAATAAGATCAAGTAGACATAATAGTTTTATAATTATACAAGCATTTTTCTGCATAAAATAATTATATAAGCATTTTTCTGCATATGTGTTAATATTGGGCTCAATATGTCCAGAGGGTCTTCCAAAGCAACCACTTTTAATTTGTTACTTCAATGGTACCAGCGCACAGGGCAGCTGTTCTGGATTTATACTCTTCGCCCATGTGATAAAGGTGCATCTATGAAGTAAAGGATTTAAATTCTTACCTTTGTGTTTCAGGGATCTAGTCAGCTGCTGGAGAAGATGGAAAGAATGGAGGTGATGATGAAGGAACAGAATGAACGTTTAGCAAACCAGAAACAGTCCAAAGTTTGTGTAATCTCCTAGGGCTAGCTTAAAGCATATTCTGACAATTTTGTTAAACTCATTACACCATGGATATGACTTTTTTTTTACATGGGTGGCATGTTTAGATCCTGATTAGTTTTCACTTACATGTTGATCAAGATGTAGATCTAGACTGTTCACTTATTGGTCAGCAATAATCTAATGAATCAAATGTGCAGCAGATCTGGTGCCAAGGTTATAAAGCTGAGATTGGAAACCAGTCTCAAATCTCAAGCATCTGATTGGCTGAAATGGCGACTGGTTGCCATTCCAGCCAATCAGATGCTTGAGATTTGAGACTGGTTTCCTTTATCAGTTTTATAACCTTGGGCACTGGATCTATACACCTCTACGTCAGATCTGATCTAATGAATCAGTGTAGATTGTGTGGATGTGCGCACTGTCCCGGATCTTCACTGTAAGTGTTCTCTGTAGATTGTGTTGATCAGACTTCATGGATGTGCCCACTGTTGTGAATCTTCACTGTAAGTGTTCTCTGTAGATTGTGTTGATCAGACTTCATGGATGTGCCCACTGTTGTGGATCTTCACTGGTCGTACATGGATATAAGATGTATCCATAGAGTACTGGATAAAATTAATTGTACAAGTATGTTTGGTAATTTCTGTGAGAAGATGAAGGTATATTCTGGTGAAATAATTTTGTCTTTATCAGTTAACACGATTTTATAAAATTCATAGCGATATATATTTTACTCCATACATACACTTTTTTTTTAATGCTTGTGCTTTTGTTGTCAGAAAAACTTAATAATTCAAAAAGGAAACAGTGCAGATCCTGATCAGATGGCATGGATGTGGCGACTGATCGGGATTTTAACCCTTTTCTCCATAGACACTCTTTTATGGCATGTGCGACCAGTGTAGATCCAGATCAGTCGGCACATTCGTGCTATCTGATCAGGATCTGCACTGTTCACTTTTTGATTTGTTAGGTTATTTCTGACCAAATTGTGACCAGTGTAGATCCTGATCAGATGGCACAAATGTGCCGGCTGATCTGGATCTTTACTGGTCACATATGTGTAAAAATTTGTATAAATAAAGGAAGTGTTAACTGTTTTCCCATGCCATAAAGGCATGTATATTGAGAAATAGGTTAATATAAACATGGTTATTGATAACATGCTATGTCTTCTACCAGAAATTGGGATATTTTGGCCTTGGTTAATAATTGGCCTAATTGGCCACCCTAATGAAAAGGCAAAAATTAAACACACCAAAATATGTCACAGGTGAAAATAAAGCCTAGGTATTGCAAACACGTCAATACAGATAATACAAAAGAATTTCAACCCGTCAACAAACTAGGATGATTTCATTTCTAAATCAGCTGATTGTTTGGTTGACAGCTTATCTAGTTTAATTATTGCTAATTTCTGATCAGGTTGTGTTTCAAACTTTGTGCCTGCATTACCGGCCTTGCGCCAAATTGTCAGTTTAGTTTATCAATATGCATAAGATAAATGCTGACTAATCTGGCAAATTAGCGTACACGACATGACAAAATAATGTGACTGTGTTTTATTTTGGCCACATAATGATAAATGGCGAAAATTAAATTGGCCAAAATAAAACACAGGCATTTTGGGGCAAAGTGGCGAAAATATGACGACGCGAAAATATCCCAATTTACGGTATGTCTGTCACATTTTTCATTTTGAACAGTTCATGATTGAGGTAATTTTGTGATGTTGTTAAGGAAAGATTTGAAAATTTCCAATAACATGATCTCATTTCTCAGTTCTTTACCAGAATTGTGATTGTGTGGGTGAACAGTGTAGATCCAGATCAGCCAGCACGGATGTCTGAACAGGATCTGCACTGTTCGCTTTTTGATCTGACAAAAATGCGAAAAGTGCAGATCCTGATTAGATGACACGGATCTGCAAGCTGATCTGGATCTACACTGGTCACACATGCGTAAAAACGTGTATATATGGAGGAAAGGGTTAAAATAGAAGTCTCCTACAGTTACTGTAGATGGGAGTCACCAAATTCAGATGGGAGTCACCAACTTAAGATGGGAGTCACCAACTTTAGATGGGAGTTTCCAACCTTAGATGTGAGTTTCCAACCTTAGATGGGAGTCACCAACTTCAGATGGAAGTCACCAACTTCAGATGGTTGTCACAAACTTTAGATCGGAGTCCCCAACTTCAGATGGGAGTCTCCAACTTCAGATGGGTGTCAAAAACTTCAGATAGGAGTCCCCAACTTCAGATGGGATTTTCCCCTATTAGATCTTTATTGAGGAATAATGTTTTCATCTTTGTAATCATTAATTTTCAAAATATCCCAAAGTTGCTACTTACAAGAATCTTTTACATGACTTTGTGTTCCTGATAAAGATAGAAAATCTCATCGATAAGAAAATACACTTCCTGTAGAAAGTAAGATTAACCCTTTTCTCCGTAGATACACCTTTATTGCACGGGCGAACAGTGTGATCAGGATCTGCACTGTTCGCTTTTTGATTCATTAGGTTATTTCTGACCAAAATGCGATCAGTGCAGATCCTGATCAGACGGCACGGATGTGCTGGCTGATCTGCATCTACACTGGTAGCACATGCGTAAAAATGTGTATATATGGAGTAAACGGTTAATGTATTAGACATAATTATTATGTTATTTTCTGTGATATAAATGTGTCAAATATTAGTGTGTCAAGTATTATTCTCAATGAATTTACATTTTTGCGTAAACATTATTATCTGGGTTCTGTCGAAAAATAGGCTGTGATATATTATCTGTTTACGATCACATGAGATTGAATATAATAATTCCTGCCTTATTAACATTAACTATTTACTCCATACATTTTATCTCATATGCCAATAGTGTATATCCAGATCAGCCGGCACACTTCTGGCACAGATGTCTCCACTTATCTAGATCTACGTTATTCGGCGAACCATATCTAAAACGTAAAGGGTTCAATTCAATTTTTTTTTTTTTTGCTTTGTTGAATGGTTGGTTATTCTCCACTTTTTTGTTCTACAACTGCTGTACCTCGAGATTTTATTTTGAAATAATGTATCTCAAGCAATATAAATGCTTAATTCTTTGTTTTATTATATACCGGTGTAATGGTCTCCTATGTCATTGAATTTTACTGTTAGCTTAGTTAAAAGTTTGTTCTGGGTATGGATCTCCTCTGTGATATATTTGGGGCACGCCATAGGGAAAGGTGTCTTTGGTAATTTCTTTTCTCATTTTAATTATTACAATATTTGGAAAGAATTTACCATTATATTTTATATTCTCAAAACTAATTGGTAATTATGTTACATATTATGATTATTTAACTTAAAGCAGCATTACTTTAATTTAACCCATTCTTGTATGAAGTATTACATGTATTTGGAACTATAGGCACAAATTTGTAGCATTAGTTTGGGCTAATAAAATTTTAATTTACTAAAATGAATTTGGTCCGCGCAACTAAAAGCAAAAGTAGGATTTCCGAAACATCACAGAAATCGAGATCGCACATGAAGTGGTCACCTCGTCAAAAATCTGTGCTAAATATACCTCATTGAAAATCCCGTTTATGAGAAAGAATTTGATCGGACCTTTTGTGTTCTTTTAGAGAATTTATATATTGTAGTCTATATGGACAAATATGATTTTTCAATAGTATATTCTTACTTAAGTTTAGGGCTAGGGCTTTTAGTGTTATTTTTATGGAAAATACAAAATAGGTGATGTCGTCTGCTCAACTTTGTGATGTCATTTCAAGTATTGGCCTCAGTGGTTTGAAGACAACTTTTCCCATGGGGCGCCCCGTTTTCTGTTAAAGGCCACATCAAATTGATTATTTGGTCATTTGGTTGTCTTTGGAATCGAAAATAAACTAGTGTCCAAAAAACGATACCAAACTTTCAATTTAATATTCGTTTTAGACCTGACCCATCTTTAAATTCTGTTATGCAGGTACAGGATTGATGGAATTGATATTTTTGTACACATGCACGACTATTAAAGGGTCTCTCCAATGAATTCGACCAATCCAAATGTTCTGTAGCCGTTTGCTTTTATTAAATGTCCTTGCAACGGGTATCGCTTCTTTTGGACACTAGTATATATGTTTGTTCAGCCAATTTCTGTTAAAAATCAAAATTTACAGGAATAAGTGATAAGTGGCTTGGAAAAGCAAAATGTTTGTTATGCGGCTGAAATTTTTTTACTTCCATTTTCTGATGACCACATAATCATTTTGTTAAGGCAATTGTGTTTTGTTCAATTAAATTTTAGCACTATTTTTAGATGAATTTTTTATGGAAAAAATAAAATAAAAAATACCAGTAAAGTTGTTTTTCAGTTTTCATCCAAACAATGGTCACTTTACACCTCATACACAGAACATTAAGCCTTTACTCCTATACGCATATTTTGTCACAGGTGCTAGCAGTATAGATCCAGATCAGCCGGCACATCTGTGCTGACTAATCAGGATCGGCACAGTATGCATTTTGGTCAGAATAATAAATCAATTAAGTGAACAGTAGATATTCTGGGCTGAAGGTTATAAAGGTGAGATTGGAAACCAGTCTGAAATCTCAAGCATCTGATTGCCTGAAATGGCGACCAGTCACATATGTGCCGTCTGATCAGGATCTAATTAAACTGTTCACTTTTTGATTCATTAGACTATTTCTGACCATAATGCGACAAGTGCAGATCCAGATCAGATGGCACGGATGTGCCGGCTGATCTGGATCTACACTGGTCGCACATGCGTAAAAATGTGTATATAATAAGTAAAGGCTTAATAATATCCTTATCACAGTTTATTACGAAACTGTTGATAGTTGTTAGCCATGAAGGCATATAATATATGAAGGAAAACGTTATGTTCATTTTGCTGTAACTAGTATAATCCTTTCCTCCATATATACATGTATGCATTTTTACGCATGTGCGAACAGTGTAGATACAGATTAGCCGACACATCTGTGCTGTCTGATCATGATCTGCTCTGGTCACATTTTGGTCAGAAATAACTCAACGAATCAAAAAGCAAACAGTGCAGATCCTGATCTGACAGCATGAATGTGCCGGCTTATCTGGATCTATACTGTTAGTCCATGCTAAAGGCTGCTAAGGTGTAAAATGTTGGGAGAAAAAGGTTATGTTAATTTTGCTGTAACTAGTATAACTGGTTTTGGGTAAGTAGACAGTCATGTGATATTCTTTGTATATAACCAAGAATAATCAAATAGCAAAATCTACACTTCACTTCTAGATTAGAACGTTATTTCTGGCCTAGAAGTGAATAGTGGAGATCCAGATCAGGGCCCAAGGTTATAAACTAGATGAGTGTTCAGTTGAACACTTGTGTCGCCCTCTGGTGCTGTCGGAATAAAAATGCAAGTACAAAAAGGGGAATTACTCCAACAAATGTGACCTTGACCTTAAGAATATAGTATCGTCATGAGCGTAATGTGAAAGGGAATATAATTTGAAAGTTTGATGAAGAAATATTAATAAATGGCAAAGTTATAGCCAATGTTAAGTTTTCATATAAAGGGGAATAACTCCATCAAGTGTGACCTTGACCTAAAGAATGTGGTATTATCAGGAGCGTGTTGTTATAAGGAATATAATTTGAAAGTTTGATGAAGAAACATTAAGAAATGGCAAAGTTATAGCCAATGTTAAGTTTTCGTAAAATGGGAAATAACTCAATAAAATGTGACCTTGACCTAAAGAATGTGGTATCATCACGAGCATGTTGTCATAAGGAATATAATTTGAAAGTTTCATGAAGAAATATTAAGAATTGGCAAAGTTATTGCCGACGTTAAGTTTTTGTGTCTAAATATATAAGTACAAAAAGGGGCATAACTCCATCAAATGTGACCTTGACCTTGAGAATTTGGTAGCATCTCGAGCGTGTTGTCATAAGCAATATAATTGGAAAGTTTGATGAAGAAATGGCAAAGTTATAGCCAACGTAAAGTTTTCGTGACGGACGGACTGACAGACAAAGCGGTCCCTATGTATCGCCATTTCTTCGAAAGGGCGACACAAAAACTGAGCATGGAAACCAGTCTCAAATCTCAAGCATCTGATTGGCTGAAATGGCGACTGGTCGCCATTTCAGCCAATCAGATGCTTGAGATTTGAGACTGGTTTCCAATCTCAGCTTTATAACCTTGGGACCAGATGGTGCGGATGTTACAGCTGATCAGAATCTACTTTGATTGCCCGTGTGATAAATGGTGTACACATGGTGTCAACTGTAAATCAGTAGAGCTAAAATGCACAGGGTTTGTACAAATAATAAACTGCAAAGACCAGGGTCATAAAATTATTTGCCCATACCTGGGCTTTTTTTCCAATTTTAGAATATGACGGATACCTCTGGAATTGGGAAAATTCACATCAGTTTGCTAGAAATCAGAACTTTTTGTTGCATATTTGGAGAATTAAACGTTTTACTGTTATTTGCTGTTTTTCGTCAAATTTTTTTGTTTTGATTCAATTGGGTATTTTTCTTTTCTAACTGGGGAAAGAAGTATATGTTTTCCTATTAGGAAATGACTGAAAATCGGCAGAAAAAAGGCCTATTATTACAAAAATATATACAGAAAAAGACGAAACTGAAAACCAAATATAACACTTTAATATCAAAAATAGTTGTGTAAAATAAAATTTAAAATTTTAACTATCATGTAAAACAGATTATAAAACCATGCACTTTATGACCATATAGTAACAAAGAAAAAAATCCTTATAAAATTGCAACAAACAAATATAACAGAATAAAAAAAAATAATATAACCATAACCAAAAGTTTCATTCAGACTTTGTTCTTTAATGCTTTACCTCATATATGGAGTTTTTATTAATAATAAAAGAAACATAATCATGGTATGCAGTCTGTTGGTTTTTATCATTTCTTATTGCGTATGTAAACCACATCACACCAGACCTTTGGTATCGTGTGATATTTGTTAACACAATGTCATGTAAGTCAAATAACATAAACCCACCAATCTGGTAAATCATATCCTGAAAACTGCTATGCTATCGGGATCTGACGACGAGTCACTAAAATGAGCTTTTATCATCAATTGTACAAACCAATCAAATTGTCACCTATAAAATCACATAAGTGTATTTTCTCCATGTAAACACAGTGTTATAAACCACAGAAGGTATTAACAATCATGTAAGACATATTTTACTGGAGATTGTTGTATGTTATATAGCATTGCATTCATTTCTACTAAAATGGCATTATGAATCTTGCTTCTTGTGTTGAATCTTCTGGAAAGAGTATCAGGGAAAACCACTTCAGCTAATATATTGGGCGCGCCACGGGAAAAGGTGCCTTTGGTCATATTTTGTGACATTTTAGTTGTTACTGAATTAAGAAAACACAACTATTTTTAAATTTCTCATAACTAACAATTGCTTTTCGTACACGTTTTGACAATAAAATGATATTTTTATTGCGTAATGCATAATAAATAATGTCGTATATATGCTCAACTTTATGACATCATTTCAAAGATTGACGTCAACTGTCCAAAGGTACGTTTTCCCGTGATGCGCCTCAAATGGTACTTGCGGGCATTTTGTTAGATCTGACTTTAGTGAGATTGCAAATCCACAATCTACATACTGTTATTATAATAATATTCCACTCGAAACATAGCTCAGAGATTCGATATAATTAACACTTATATCAATTAGTGTTAAACATTTTTAAATTAAAACAGATCATTGAAAGCGAGTCAGTAAAACAAGTACCACAGAGTAACACCAGTCCAAGATCCAATTCAGTTGACTGTGCAACATTAAAACAAATATCATAGTTTAACACAGCTCTGAGATACAGCTGACCTTGCAAGAGTAAAACAAATATCACTGTTTAAAGCGACATTACTTCAATTTAACCCGCTCTTGTATGAAATATTACATGTATTTGGAACTATAGTCACTAATTTGCAGCATTAGTTCGGGCTAATAAAATTTTAATTTACTAAATTAAATTTGGTCCGCGCGACTAAAAACGAAAGTAGGATTTCCGAAACGTCACAGAAATCGAGATCGCGCATGAAGTCGTCGTCTCGCTAAAAATAGATGCTAAATATAGCTCCATTATATTTAGCTTCTTAAAAGTTCGTTAACGACAATTTAACAATATCATTTAAAAATCCCGTCTATAAGAAAGAATTGGACCAGACCTTTTGTGTTCTGTTAAAGAGGTCATAAATTGGAGTCTATTTGGACAAAAATTATTTTTTAGTGGTATATTCTTACTTATATTATTATAATTTGAAAGCTGGGGCTTTAACAGAGCTTTGCGATGCCATACATTTGACTCTGCAACAGTAAAACAAATAACATAGTTTAACACAGCTCTGAGATGCCATACATTTGACTCTGCAACAGTAAAACAAATAACATAGTTTAACACAGCTCTGAGATGCCATACACTTGACTCTGCAACAGTAAAACAAATATCACAGTTTAACACAGCTTTGAGATGCCATACATTTGACTCTGCAACAGTAAAACAAATAACATAGTTTAACACAGCTCTGAGATGCCATACATTTGACTCTGCAACAGTAAAACAAATAACATAGTTTAACACAGCTCTGAGATGCGATACAGTTGACTTTGCAACAGTGAAACAAATATCACAGTTTAACACAGCTTTGAGATGCCATACATTTGACACTGCATCAGTAAAACAAATATCGTAGTTTAACACAGCTCTGTGATGCGATACAGTTGTCTTTGCAACAGTGAAACAAATATCACAGTTTAACACAGCTTTGAGAAGCCATACATTTGACTCTCCAACAGTAAAACAAATATCACAGTTTAACACAGCTCTGAGATGCCATACATTTGACACTGCATCAGTAAAACAAATATCATAGTTTAACACAGCTCTGAGGTGTGATAATTGACTGTGCAACAGTAACACAAGTATAACCCTTACCTTGATATACACGCATTTTTACGCGTGTGTGTGACCAGTGTAGATCCAGATCAGCTGGCACATCCATGCCGTCTGATCAGGATCTGCACTGGTCGCATTTTGGTAAGAAATAACCTAATAAATCAAAAAGCAAACAGTTTAGATCCTGATCAGGTGGCATGGATGTGCCGGCTGATCTGGATCTAAACTGTTCGCCCTAGCAATAAAGGTGTATCTATACAGGAAAGGATAACATTGCAACAAAACCCAAATATCCTATTGACCATTTCGAAATTAGTGTCTCAACATTGGAAGGCATACCTACCATTCAATCCATATATGCCATCCTGACATGGGCAAATACCGTATATTCCCTATTAAACACCCCCGGGGGCTTTACATTTTGCAAAGGGGGGTGGGGCGTTTAATAGAGACCAACTATTGACAAAATGTAGTTTTCAATAATTGTGTTATATTTTAATAAATAACCGTAGGAAACAATTTTGTCATCTTCCTAGAACTTATTTTTAAAAAACTTAACCTGAAATGAATAATCCTGTATTCATTTGGATTAATGCTGAGAGATTAAAGATCGTCATGTCATGAAAAAAGGCTGGGGGGGGGGGGGGCGTTTAGTAGGGGAGGGGCGCTTAATAGGGAATATACGGTAGCTTAGATAAAGATCAGCCACCACATGATCAGGATCTGCAGTGTTTGCTTTTTGATATATAAGGTCATTTTTTACTAAAAAGTGAACAGTTTCGATCCTGATAAGACAGCACAGATGAGATAAAATGCTTATATATGGGGCGCGCAGCCGGAAAAGGTACCTTCGGACAATTGACGTCAATCATTGAAATGACGTCATGAAGTTGAGCAGACGACATTGATTTTTATGCATTTCGCGTTAAAAATGTCATTTTATTGTCAAAATGTGTAATAAAACCACTAGTTAGTTATGAGAAACTGATAGATAGTTGTAAGTTCTTTCTAAATAAAGTAACAACTAAAATGTCACAAAATATGACCAAAGGTACCTTTTCCCGTGGCGCACCACATATCAAGTAAGGGATTAATATCCTTACCACAGTTTTAATACAAAAACGTGATATTAAAGCCTTAAAGGCATATATCACTAAGCATATTTATCACAGTAAAATACATCCTCGAGATTCAATTATATGTTTTTGACGGTCAATTTCACTTTTCTGTGACATGATGGTGTCGGCCTGACGTCGTATCATGTCGTCTTTTTTATCCAACTCATCTTTCATGAACCGCTCTTGACCATGCATCTCATTAAGCTCTGCGAAGTGTTTCTGAAAACAGTAAATTAATTTTTATAGCTGCCTATTCACAGTTTAGGGTTGTATACAACAAGCTTGTTTGCTAATTTTTCTAAAGTTAATCCAACTAAAATGTTGGCTAAGTTATCAAAAGTTTATCCTACTAGCCTGTTGGGTAACAACTAGAAAGTTACCCATCTATCCTGTTAGTTTATCCAACTAGCCTGTTAGCATCATTCCAAAAAGTTTATCCAACTAGCTTAGTTGAATAAATACCAGAAAGATGATCCCGCTAGCCTGTTTTACTAATCCAACTACCCTGTAGCCGATTACCTGTTTAATCCACTCCTGTATGTGACTTGGCCTTATTGGTCCCGTCAAGACTCCATTTCTCCGGACATACACACCTTCTTTACACTCGTAAAGAACATCTGGACTTTCTGGCGGAAACACTCGTATCTCTATTACCTTTAGACTGGCTGAAATTGTATAAAAAAATGTTAATACTTTCAGAAGTTATCACCCTAAATCTTGGGTCAGTTAAAATTATAAAGGACCGCCATTAATAATTTGTTAAAGCATGTCCCAATCAGACTTCCCGAAAGTTGAAAAAAAGTGTCAGACATTTGGCCAGACAAGATGTGGAAAACTGTCTGACCGAAACAAATTCTGTCAGACCGAAACATGTTAAAAAGGTATAATAAAGTATTAGGAGTTCAAATTTTTGTCTGACATTTGGTCAGATAACATCAGAAAACATATCTGACCTGCTGAAATTTTACCAGACAGGTCTTTCGGTCTGGCAACTTTCGGGAAGTCTGCCCAATATTTTCTTTATCTTTGATTTGTATGCATGTGCCAGTGATGTCTAAAACCATGATAGGACATTAGGCCATAGAAAATTAATTCCTAGATTCTCATCCTAATTTTGGGAAAAAATGGGGTGGGTGGGCGTGTTTTATTTTTTAATTTTTATTTTTCATTCTCACTGAACGTAACAATATATTGGCAATATATAAGAATTTGTTGTTGTATGAGTGATTACTCTTTTAAAATAAAGACTAAATTTATATACCGTATTTTATCTAAGTCTTGGGATGGAAAAAAATATTTTTCTGACATTTTAGATCAAAACCTTCAATGACCAGGTGTTCAACAGATGTTCATATCAGTTGAAAATGGGATGATTTTAGTCAATGTACCTGTAATTATTCTTGGATATTTTAGGGGCAAGGTATTCGCATGATTAAATATATACGTCGTTCATATCATTTATCACTCGTAATAAATATTATAAACATCGGACTTGAACATTGTAAATTAAAATGCACGATCTGAAATATACAGTACGTCAATCGTTGCACGGTCAAAAATATACTTCGTTCATATTAGTCTATGTGTTATTAAGATTTAATTTAAATGCGACGATGCTCCTAATTGAGCCCTGCGTATTTCGGGAAGAAGAAATGCGAACGTTAAGGTTTTAACAACTTTCTTTTTCATTATAAGAATTAAGAACGTTGTACAGAAATGCTATTATTAAAATAACGTTAAATAAAAATGAACGTAAGGTAAATTTTTATCTACGTATATATATATTTTTTTTCAAAATAAAAAAACGTTCGGGTGGGGTGATTTTCGAGGGGCGGGCGGGGATGAGAATCTAGGAATTAATTTTCTATGGCCTTATGGGTGTCTCAATATTTAGGCTAATTATGGTATGCCTTTATGGCATGGGCGAACACTGTAGATCCAGATCAGCCAGAACATACATGCAAACTGATCAGGATATGCATTGTTTGTGTTTTGACTTATTACGTTACGGTATTTTTGACCAATTAGCGAACAGTGCAGATCCTGATCTGATGGCATAAAATTTAATGTGCTCGCTGATATGCGTTAAAAAAAGAGTGAGTTGGATAAACAACAACTATGGTGGGAGCACAAATGAAGATTAGTTTTTATATTTAATCTACATTTTCTCTTGTTTATTCTTCATGACAGATGCAATAAAATGCTATATGTTTTTACTTGGCAAGTCTGTAGAAGAAAATGATGATGCATGTACAAATTTTAATTTGTTGTTGTGGACAGGTAGTCACCATTAGGAATTAAAAACAAAATACAATGTTGTAAGTTGTTTTATCTATCTCTACTGCCTTTTTAAAATTATGAATCATTGATAATTAATAGAAATTAATTATTATTTTTTCCGTTGTTTTTTTAACCTACTCAATTAAAAAAGAACTGTTATTTCGGAATGTGCAAAGTTCATGAATAACCATTATTTTTTTCTAGTACTAATAAAGTACCATATTTATTATACCATTATTTACTTATTATTTACTAAAAAATCGTTATTGACCAAGGCGATAGCCGAGGTCAATAACGATTTTTGCGGTCAATATCAACAGCATATTTCCCAGCTAATAAGTAAATAACTGTTTTATTACATGAACTATAAATAATATAAAAGATGGAAACTTTCGGATTCTATTTATAGACAGGTCAATATCAGCGAAAGCGGGTCAATATCTAGATTTATTGACTCGGTTATTTTGGGGGTGTGACCAATCGCGTTGCGTCTATTTATAGTTCATGTAAGAAAACATAATATTATTTATATAAGAGACATTTTAACCCTTTACTCCATGGGATATGGCTGTTATTTCCTGGGTGAACAATGTAGATCCAGAACGGCTAGTACATCTGCAGTGGTGTAGCTACTATAAGGCCATGTAGGCCCGGTCCTACATGTTGAACAAGAAAATGACGTTTTCAAGTCACAAAAATACAATTAAAACAGAACGGGGTGGTATGGTATCGGGTTCAAGCCGTGTTTTTTCCAATCAAATAACTCTTTGGCTTTGATTTACCTTCTGTGGAAAATGATTATTTTCTTTGCCAGATGTAAATGCAGGCCTACATTCCAAATCTCTGTGTTGTCACGCTTTATTTGCATTTTGCTATATTAAATCTCCACATGTTTACTACTTCTTGGAGGGCTTTACACCCCAAACCGCCTTACCAAGAGGCAACCGCCACTTCAGCTAAAGGGCATGTAAATTGTATGTGCCTACAACTTGAAAAAAGCTGGCTACGCCCCTGATCTGTGCCATCCTGTTAGGATCTACACATATAGATTTTGTATTCATTGGATTATTTCTGACCAAGAAGTGACTAGCGTAGATCCAGACCAAATAGTCACAGAAGCAATAAAACCCATATTATATGGAGTAACTGTAAAGGGTTAAACTTAGTTTTTTGAAAATTAAAAGAAAAGGGTATAAGGATTTAGCGTGTTGAAATATAAAATGAAAACAGACAGCAAGGGAAGTACATGGGGACTAAAGCTATTTATTGTATAATATTACAACAGGACTAAAGTTATGTGGTCTAGTAATAAATATTTAAATACTTTAGGAATAGTCACAAAAAGCTGTTATTTTGATGATTCTATGGCTTCAAACAAGACTTGTAACTCCTTTATTTCAATGTAGTAAGATGGGGCAGGAAACCATTCACTCTCACACAAATGTAGGAGGCAGGAAATCATTCACCCCTACGTTATGTGTAGTAGGTTGGGCAGGACTAAAGTAGGATATAAAGCAAATATGTTAAGAAAACTGACAATATATATTGACTTGTATGTAATATATTAATTATTTATATTAAAATATACTATAAAGCAGTGTTTCTAATCAATTATTATACAATTTTCTAAAGAACATCAAGAATATCACACAGTCAGGCGAACAGGTGAATGGCAGCCAAGCCAAATCAAAACCAAACAAGCTCAATCTATGTTTCACAAAGATGTGAGTAGCTGCTGTAGTATTCTTTGTTGGCAAAAATGCCATACCATACCATAACAAGGGCGGATCCATAGGGTGGGGGTTCTGAAGGGTTGCTCGAACCCCATTTCCGGACAGCAATATTTAATGTTCATGATGTTTTTGGCAAGAAATGTGGAAATTTCATTTCATCTACCCTAAGACTGCCCAAAATGGCAAATGCCATACCATACACCAAGGGCTGATCTTGGGGGTGGGGAAGGTTCAGAGGGGTTTATCAAACCCATTTTTCGGGCAGCAATATTTAACGTTGTTGGGGTGTTTGGCAAGAAATCTGGAAATTACCATGATTTTAACAACCCTAAGACTGCCCAAGAACCCTGTAGCATACTTTTATTTCAGCCCAGATTGTAAAACATTCTGTGCACACTAAAATTTCACTCCAAACCAGTTTACAATTTATAGGCCTGCCAAAATCTAACATTTAAAGTAAAAAAGCGAAAATGCCAAGGTAGGGCACACAAACAAAGTACTATTTTTCAGCCAGGATTTTAAAGCAGCCAAAACAAACTAATATTTCACTCCCAACCTGTTAGCACTTTACAAGCCTGCCAAACTCGAAACACATTGAAACGCAATAAGCAAAAATAAAGGGTTGAAAAAGAAAAGTTAAAGCATAAGGCTTAGGGTTAAGATAACAGTACTACATATACACAAATATACATGTATAAATACATCTAATTCTTACCAGAATGAATCCTGTTAATAAATGAATTTACTTGTGTAAATAATGGGACACATTTTTTCTCATAAGCTTCACAGTCCAGTTTAACCCTAATAAACTCCATGGATATGCCTTTTATCACGTTGGCAACCAGAATAGATCCGGATCAGTCAGTAAATCTGTGTTATCTGATGTGGATCTTTACTGGACTGGAGGTTATAAAGCTGAGAATGGAAACCAGTCTCAAATCTCAAGCATCTGATTGGCTGAAATGGCGACCAGTCGCCATTTCAGCCAATCAGATGCTTGAGATTTGAGACTGGTTTCCAAACTCAGTTTTATAACCTTCAGACTTGTTTGTTTCTAGGTCAAAAATAACCTAATGACCTAGCTAATCTGAATCTACACGATTCACTTCTTGGCAAGAAATGACCTAGCACACATTACAGATCCAGATCTGATGGCATCAATGTGCCAGATGATCTAGATCTACACTGTTCAGCCATGAGATAATTGCCATATGCCATAGAGTAAAAGGTTAATTTAACTAATTTATTTTCCACGCATTGTTAAAAAAGTTATTTCAACTTGTATTAACCCTTCCACTATAGATACACCTTTATTGCCTGGGCGAACAGTTTAGGTCTTGATCAGCTGGCACATCTGTGCCATCTGATCAGGATCTTAACTATTCACTTTTTGATTCGTTAGGATATTTCTGACCAAAATGCGACTAGTGCAGATCCTGATCAGACGGCATGGATGTGCGGGCTAATCTGGATCTACACTGGTCGCACATGCGTAAATATGCGTTTATATTGAGGAAAGGGTTAATCATGCTAAAAAGCTTCCTGAGTTGAAACCGGTGGCGCTATCGGACAGAGGGAACTGCAGAAAAATCTTGTCCCTGGTGGGGTTCAAACCCATAGTATACAGATCAAGAATCCACCCCTATACCACAAATCCTCAGCTCACCTTTAATATGAAAATTATGTTTCTTTCTCTGCTAAACCTTAATTTGCAATGTCTTCAAATAAGTTTTGACATAAGTCCAAGCAACTTATGTGTTTCTCTCCTTTTAGTATTAGAGTCCGTGGAAACAAAATAAATATACAGCCTGTCATCTGAAAGTTACCACTTGATTTAACATCTTACTCCACAAATATACCTTTACTGCAAGGGCAAACAGCCTAGATCGAGATCAGCTGGCATGTCTCTGACATCTGATCAGGATGTTCACTGTTCATTGTTAGATTCATTAGGTTATTTCTGACCAAGATGCGACCAGTGCAGATCGAGATCAGATGGCACATCAATACTGTTCAATTTTTCATTAGAAATAACCTAATGAATCTAACAATGAGCAGTTAAGATCAGATGACATGGTTGTGCCAGCTGATCTGGATCTACATTATTTGCCCTGGCAAAATAACAGTGAATCTTAAGAGTAAAGAGTTTAAGTTCAATATTTGACTGAAATAATAAAATCAACCAGAAAAAAGGCATTACAGAAAACATTTACAAAGCATTCTTTTTTACATCACGGAAGATTAACTTTACTAAGAAACTGAATTATTGTAAATGATGCTACTGGTAAAATATATTCTGGCAGAAGACAGCCATGCAGAAAATTTGCAGAAAATTGGAAATGGGCTTCCTGGTAAGGGACAACTCATGAAGTGTTTTCCTAACTTGATATTAGTGCCAGTTTTAAGTCATTAGTAAAATTTTTATGAAGCCATTCATATCTGATATGTTTAATCAAAGCTGGTAGTAAATACAAAAGTGGTAACTTTCGTTTGACAGTGAGTATACATTATTATTTTCTGATAGAGTTGCTAAATGATTCAACAGGTTTTATTTATAATAAAAAACTTCTATTGTATAATTTCCTCCATAAATATGCTTTTTTACGCTTGTGTGATTAGTGTAGATCTATATCAGCTAGCACATCCATGCCATCTGATCTGGATATGCACTGGTTGCATCTTGGTCAGAAATAACCAAATGCATCAAAAAGCGAACAGTTTAGATCCTGATCAGATGGCACAGATGTGCCATCTGATCTGGATCTAAACTGTTCCCCATTGCGATAAAAGCTGTATCTATGGAGGAAAGAGTTAAAGACATTGAAAATGCAACAAAATACTTACGATGCTGTCTCCCATTGTCTTCCAGCAACGGCGAGAAATGTATGGAGTACTCCTCCCCGAATACTGGCGGGTATATATCCTTAATGGCATCGAGAAAATGACGCCTGAAGCGGTCCTCCTGTTTAACATCACAATCTATTCCAACAACTTTACCTAAAATAACAATCTGATTAAAATCATCTCCTGAAAATCGCTACGCTATCAGGATCTGACGGCGAGTAACTAAAACGTTCTTCTATCACTAACCCTTTGAACCAATCAGATTGTAGCCTACAAAATCGCAAAAGTGAAAGTAAAAATGGTACTTTAAACCATGGTGTTGACAACCTATGTAAGACATATTTTACTGGAGATATATGTATTTATGTAGTATTGCATTCAATTCTAATTTAATGAAATCTTCAGATCATTTTGCGAGCATTATAAATCATGCTTCCTGTGTTGACAATTTCTAAAAATAGTAATCGGGGAAACCCGCTATTACTTATGTTCGGTGTCTGTGTGCATCAGATCAAACATATTGTTAGATCTGACTTTAGTGAGATTACCTAAAATAAAAACTTTTAACTGGGTCCAAGATCATGAAACTGTGACTGGTAACCAGTCTAAAAACTCAGACATCTGATTGGATGAAACTGAGCACAGTACGTAAACTGATCAATCAGAAGCTACATTCCTAAAACTGGTCTCCAATCTCAGGGCCCGAGATCATAAAACTAAGTTTTGAGATCAGTCTCAAATCTCAAGGATCTGATTGGCTGAAAGGGTGACTGATCTCCAGATTTAGTTTTATGATCTTGGGCACAGATCTTATGAGTCCTGGGTCCAAGATCATAACAATAAAATCAGCGACCAGTCAGCAAAATATGCAAAAATTAAACCTTCATGAAATATAACGCTACCACACTAAGTTTTCACAATTTCCTGCAATTCATTTTGACAGAACTTTAAATTTAAGCAATTCCGTGAGATAATATTATCCAGATTGGTGCATCTTGGGTAGAAGAAGGTAGCTGTCAGGGCTTTCCATCCCTATATAACAGAGGCCTGTATAAGGCCACTTCCCAATCCAAAAATATAGATTTTTTTCCCAACTGTGGCAGAGACTTTTCCCAAAATGCTATGAAAGATGTCCAAAAATAGATCAAAATTCTGTAAAGGAGTTTGAAAATTGATGTCTGAAAAATAAATTGCTTTAAAAAATGTAATTTAAGTTGAAAAATACTTGTTACTATGCAAATTTATAAACAAGTACACATCTTTCAATAATTTTTTTCCCAAAATAAACAATTTTTGTGCATAAATTTTCCAATTTAAAAGGCCAGGGCCTCTTCCCAATTTTCTGATGAAAAGCCCTGCCAGTCTTTCTTAACCCTTAACTTCACATATACACCTTTTAACGCGTGCACGACCAGTGTAGATCCAGATCAACAGGCACATCTGCACCATCTGATCAGGATCTACACTGTTCACTTTTTTTTATTAATTATGTAATTTCTGACCAAAACGCAAACTGTGCAGATCATGTTTAGATGGCACAGATGTGCCAGCTGATCTAGATCTAAGCTGTTCACACATGCCATGTGTTATTGGAGAAAAGGGTAAACCCTTAAATTAACTCCATGAATACACATTGAATTTATACATGGGCAACAGTGTAGATCCACATCAGCCAGCACATCTGTGCCATCTGATCTGGACCTATATTGTTCACTTGTTGGTCCAAAATAACCTAATCAATCTAAAAGCGAACAGTGTACATCCTGACCAGATGGAACTGAGGTGCCAACTGATCTGGATCTACACCAGCCTGGTGATGTGATAAATGTCATATCAGTTAACCCTTTCCTGTATAGATACGCATTTTTACGCATGTGCGACCAGTGTAGATCCAGATCAGCCGGCACATCCGTGCCGTCTGATCAGGATCTGCACTGGTCGCATTTTGGTCTTAAATAACCTAATTGATCAAATAGCGAACAGTTTAGATCCTGATCAGATGGCACGGATGTTCCGGCTGATCTGGATCTAAACTGTTTGCCCTAGCAATAAAGGTGTATCTGTACAGGAAAGGGTTAAATAAAGGGTTAACTACATTTTTGCAGAAAATCACAATAAAATTATTTTTTTATCTTAGAGAACAGTGGTCTTTAAAATTTAAAAATATTTGTACATATCATCACCTTAGAGAAAAAATGGTTCATATACGTATACCGGTAAGTTATACCATTATTGCACCAAAATGGCATTTCATCAGCTTAGTGCAAAAACGGTATAAATACCATTGAAATAAAGTGGAGTTATACTGTTTTTGCACCAATTACATGAACAATGCACTTTTTAACTGTATTCTAATGAAGAACCTTGTTCTACCTCTCGAATCTACTCCAATCAACAGTATTCCTTTCTGTCCAGTATTGAGAAACGCACACACACATCTTGAAACATGGTCCCGGATCTGTTTCAAAGTGTACTTCCCCTCGAGGTAGGATTTAAACTCTTTGGTGAGATCATTGTTGTAGACAACTTCCCCTGGCTGAAAAACAAAAATATGCCGTTGAAAGAAAATGGTCCTTTTCGGAACCATGCTCAAATCTTGAACCTTTAATTTTACTGATGTTTTTTTATAGTTACTTTATTTTTTTATTTATTTAAAGGTAGGTTAAACCACTTTTTTTTCAAAAGTGGATATCATTTATAAATATTATTATCACTGCGTTACAGGAACTACTATTATGAATATTTTTATCTTACACATTTGACCGGTTATCTATCTGCTCTATTATACGATCCAATAGAAGTTAAAGTACAACTTACAACAAAACGACAGCATTGCCTAGACACCACCCACTTTTTCCTCCCAAAACCTCTTTGGTGTATTTTTTCATAGAATGTAATTATCTTTATATCACTAAGAATTTTTTTTACTTTTGTGCCTTCGATGCTATGAACTCTTACCCTATAATATGGTGTACCTTCGTCTTCTGAGGGGCCAGTCTCTGCTTTTGGAGTTACTTCCCTTTGACTCTCAGGAGTTTCTCCCCCTGAAACACAGTTACTGCCCTTGATATTTTTTACCTGGCAACAAATAAGTACTGCGTTTTTTTAATTGAAAACCCCTATCTGACATTTGCCTGCCACAAATTTTAGAATCCCTGTATACAACATGTAAAAAATATCAAACATCTGTCTACTGTCTACATAAAGTATGTAGGGCTCACATTGCCCTATACATTTGTGTTTTAAATTTCTGTTTATGAAAAAATTAATAGCCACCAGTGATTTATCACAGGATTTATCATGGGGTGGAGTTCAGATGAGCAAGGATATATCACAAGGGGCATAGCATTGAGCATTTGAACGACACACTGTGATAAAATGTGATATGTCACCAATGGATATTTATTAGGCAATAGAAAATTAATTCCTAGATTCTCATCTCTGCCCGCCCCTCGAAAAACACTCCGCCCAAAAGTTTTTTATTTTGAAAAAAAAAATGTGTACATCAAAATTTACATTACAAGTACGAATCGGTAGAGTACGCAAACACAGTACGAAACATTTAAGTGCGAATCGGCTATTCATAGTCGGATAGACGCATATTTATCTTTGCAGTACACAAGCGTCACTAGAAATAGTGAGAATGATTAATAAAAAAACAAGAGGGCCATGATGGCCCTATATCGCTCACCTGAGTACAAAAGTACTCTCTGCTTGTGGTTTCAGACAAGAAGATTTTTAAAGTTTTGCCTATACAAGTCTATGTAAAATGAAGTGACCCCTGGGGCGGGGCCAATTTTGACCCAAGGAAAATAATTTGAACAATCTTTGTAGAGTTCCAATAGAGGATGTTAAATGCCAAATATCTAAGCTCTAGGCCTTGTGGTTTCAGACAAGAAGATTTTTAAAGTTTTGCCTATACAAGTCTATATAAAATGAAGTGACCCCTGGGGCGGGGCCAATTTTGACCCCAGGGAAATCATTTGAACAATCTTTGTAGAGTTCCACTAGAGAGTGCTAAATGCCAAATATCTAAGCTCTAGGCCTTGTGGTTTCAGACAAGAAGATTTTTAAAGTTTTTCCTATATAAGTCTATGCAAAATGAAGTGACCCCTGGGGTGGGGCCAATTTTGACCCCAGGAAATAATTTGAACAATCTTTGTAGAGTTCCATTAGAGGATGCTAAATGCCAAATATCTAAGCCGTAGGCCTTGTGGTTTCAGACAAGAAGATTTTTAAAGTTTTTCCTATATAAGTCTATGTAAAATGAAGTGACCCCTGGGGCGGGGCCAATTTTGACCCCAGGGAAATAATTTGAACAATCATTGTAGAGTTCCACGAGAGGGTGCTAAATGCCAAATATCTAAACTCTAGGCCTTGTGGTTTCAGACAAGAAGATTTTTAAAGTTTTTCCTAAACAAGTCTTTATAAAATGAAGTGACCCCTGGGGCGGGGCCAATTTAGACCCCTGGGGAATAATTTGAACAATCTTTGTAGAGTTCCACTAGAGGATGCTAAATGCCAAATATCTAAGCTCTAGGCCTTGTGGTTTCAGACAAGAAGATTTTTAAAGTGTTTCCTATATAAGTCTATGCAAAATGAAGTGACCCCTGGGGCGGGGCCAATTTTGACCCCAGGGAAATAATTTGAACAATCTTTGTAGAGTTCCACTTGAGGTTTCAAAATGCCAAATATCTAAGCTCTAGGCCTTGTGGTTTCAAACAAGAAGATTTTTAAACTTTTTCCTTTCGGTTGCCATGGCAACCAGAGTTCTGCATGGAATTGATTTCTTTGAACAAATTTGGAAGAGCTTCATATAAGGAACATCCGTGGCAAGTTTCGTCAAAATTGGCCAAGCCGTTTCAGAGAAGAAGTCGTTTGAAGAAAAAGTTGACGACGGACGCACGGACGGACGCACGGACGAAGGACATCAGACGATCACAAAAGCTCACCATGAGCACTTCGTGCTCAGGTGAGCTAATAAAACCCGCCCACCTGCCCCATTTTTCCCCAAAATTCGGATGAAATTAATTTTCTATTGCATTATTTTAATTCTAACATGAATTTACATTACAGCATTAAAACTGTTGGCTAAGGCTTATCCTGCTTTTTATAAAAAATATTTTAAAATATTATAATAATACAAATTTTAACAAAATAGTAATTAATACCGTCATTGTTTGAATATAAGCCGCACTTTTCCCCCCAGAATTCGGAAGTAAGAAGTTGGGGGTGCGGCTAATACACAGGTTTGGCTGCTTATACATTGTGTTAAGCCATTTTCATCTGTTCTATCACGTTTGGGGGCGGTGAGGCTTATACATGAGTGCGGCTTATATTCAAACAATGTTGGTAATTAAAAAGATTCATAACTCTATGTCACCAGTGTACCATTAGATCCAAATCAGTCTGCACATTTATGATGTGTCTAATTATTTTAACTCACAAATGTAAATGATTATTTACATAAATATTGCAGTTAATTGTATCAATACAAAAATAAATGTGCTTTCATAACTTAACCGATCCACCTAGTTTAATGAGAAAAAAGCATTTTGACCTGTTACTGCATGGTTACACCTTTTTGTCACATATTACAACCAGATTACATTGATGCAGTCTGATCTGGATCTACATAAAAACTCTACACCGTTGTTTTGACATTCATGGGATCCATTTGCACCTAACCAAGAATCAAACAGTGCAGATCTCGATCAGACTTCACAGAAATATCACTGTCTGGAACTACACTGATCAAAAATGGGACATAAATAGTATCCATGCAGCAAAGTGGTAAAACAGTTATTATGATACGATCACTTTACAAAATATGCATGAAAATATCTTCACCTACCCCGCACATTCAAATGAAAACAGGAAACTGGTGTTGAAGATAGTTGGGTGCGACTAGAAAGAATGTGCCTGTCCATCACCAAGGAAAGGGGGTTAACTGTGTATAAAATAAAGTCAAAAGTTGTCAAGGGTTATCACCCTTTCCTCCATATATACAAATTTTATCACATGTGCAGCAAGTGTAGATCTTGATCAGCCAGTGTCCAAGGTTATAAAACTGAGCATGGAAACCAGTCTCAAATCTCAAGCATCTGATTGGCTGAAATGGCGACTGGTCGCCATTTCAGCCAATCAGATGCTTGAGATTTCAGACTGGTTTCCAATCTCAGCTTTATAAACTTGGGCCCAGCACATCTGTGCCATCTAATCAGAATCTGCACTGTTCGCTTTTTGGCCAGAAAATAATCTAATAAATCAAAAGCAAACAGATCCTGAGATCAAGACATGCAGATCCTGATCATACGGCATGGATGTGCAGGCTGATCTGGATCTACACTGTTTCTGTATGCCATAAAGTTGTATAATTATATGGAGAAGAGGGATAAACATCTACACACACAGTCTTGATTGTTTTGGCAAAGAAAGACCTAGGTGTAAAATCTTATTTCCATTGTTTCAAACAAAATACACCTGGCTTCTCACTTCAAATCCAATTTTCCCAAACTCTTTCAAGTTTTACTTGAAATTCAGATATGAGAGCATTTTTCAACATTAAGCTTAATTACAGTCAAACCTGTCTTCACACAGACCCATTAGGGGAAAAAGCAAAAGTGGTCTTTAAAGGTGATCCACAGGTGGTCTTTGTTTACAAGTGATCATTAGCACAGGTTGGACTGTAGTGCAATTATTTAGTACTGCCCATTTCAAAACCCAAATGCTTTAGGAAATCAAACACATGCCAAGTCTGTGCAATTTTCTAATATGGGGTGTATCGCAGGAAAATGTGTCTTTGGACAGTTTCAATTCTTGAAATGACATCATAAAATTGAGCAGACGACACTGCTTATTATGCACTTCGTGATAAAAATAGCATTATGTTGTCAAAATGAGTAACAAGATCTCCAATAAGTTAAGAGAAAATAATATATAATCATATTATTAAGTTCTTTCCAAATATAGTCACAACTAAAACGTTAAAATATGACCAAAGAAACCCTTTTCCGTGACATGCCCCAAATCAGACATTGGTTTAAATACAATGTGGTCTTTGTTTACAAATGGACTTAAGCCCAGGTTGGACTGTAGTGCAATTATCAATACTGCCCATCTCATAAACCAAATGCTTGAGGAAAACAAAAGACATGCCAATAGTGTGCAGTATCATTATATTACCTATTTGCTGGTCCAAAAATGCAAAGAAATCTCTTCTACTTGCTGATGATTTTGTTGCTTGCCTTTCTATTGAAAAATAATTTTAAAAAGTTTGTATTGTTTTCATAATAACATTGTATTTGCCATACTTTCCCTCTGAAAAAAAAATCTTGACAATGTAATCCTTAAATATAAGTTAACTTATAAAGTAAAAAAAATAAGTTTAAACTAAACATACCTGGCTTTCTCGCAGTGCGTCTATGTATTCTTGGGGTCAGTTTTCCCTGAAATGAGGCCCTGCTAACATGTCGGAGATCAATCACAGACCCTGGAGGGTCCTCATATTCTTGTGGTTCTGGTGAATTATCGAAATCATCACCGTCCCCGTGTATGGAAGAAATCGTACGGTTGGGAACAGAGTCCATCTGAGTACCTGAATCTTCTGAGTCGTCTTCAGTCTAAAATGAAATCAAATCAAATCAAAGGTGGATTATCATTCTTGCATACACTATTAACCTTTTCCTCCATAGGTACTGTAAGGGTATGACCCTTTTTATTGTTCTTCTGAACCTTAATCTACAATGTAAATAATAGACTTACTTGAAATCCTGGAGAAATCCTGAAATCCATGGACTGAATTTGGACTTTTAAAGAAAACATATTACTAACCTGTTGAAATTCCTGCTAATGGTCATAAGGACAAACTTTAAGCATAAATATATTGAAATATAATCATAACTTTCATAAATTCTCACCTTTGACAGTAAAATTCCAGTGACTATTTTGGATTTCACTTTTAGCAGAAGTTTTCGTGGCGCCATTATTTGAAATCCGCCACTTTCTGACTTTCAAGTTAAAATCCATAATTATTATAGTGAGATTTATCATGATCCTTGAATATTTACTTAATGCATATTGAATTCTTATTGTGTAGTCCTGAAATCTACCAGTCTCTTTGGTAAATCCTTTGAATTTCATGTTTTTGTCCGTTTGGATTTTGTTCTAGATTTCAATATGGCCGATCTTTGAAATCCGGAAATAATATTTGGGAAAACTCCTCATAGATCATTGGTAGATTTCAGGGATATCGTTATTTTGATTGGAGGATTTCAGTTTCGCTGCCTATATAAGTGCCGCGCGAAATACAAAATGGCACTTCGGTCTTGACATCTGAGTCATCTGACGACAACATCGTTATAGTTAGTAAACTTCTGAAATATTTACATAGCGGTTTAATTTGAAACTGAAGTCCTTCCATCATTATGGTCATAATTGCATTAAATCTATAGGTAGAATGATATAATAAATACCTACGAGTTTAGTTATCATCTGATAACACTGAATTAAAGTTATTAGTGTTAAAATTCAATGGTTGTTGATTTAAATGCCAGCCCAAGCCCATCCTTACAGTACACTTTTACAGCATGGGTGAACAGTGTAGCTCTAGATCATCTGGCACATCCGTGCTGTCTGATCAGGATCTACAGTGTTCGCTTCAAGATTCATTATGTTATTTCTGACCATGATGTGATTAGTGTAGATCCAGATCATCTGTGCTGTCTGGATCTACACTGATTGCACAAATTTAAACGCATATAAAAGGAGTAAAGGGTTAAGAAATGCAGTCAGGCATCGGTAGTAAAAATCTTTCCCTAGTGAAAAAACCACCCCACAATGTCATAACATTGCATTTATTACATCACTTTCTGCATGATAACACTACTGACACAATGTTGAGTGAGCTGTGTTTTCTCTCTCCTCTTAGCCATGTTTGTAAAAAATTTGTTCATTTTTATCGTTTGACAATGCATGAATATGAATCTTAACCCTTTCCTCAATATATACCCCTTTATGGAGTTGGCGAACAGTTTAGATTCAGCTATGGGTGGCACATTTGTACCATCCGATAAGGATCTGCACCATTCACTTTTTTAGTAATTTGGTTATTTCTGACCAAAATTTGATCAGTGCAGATCCTGATCAGATGGCTTGGATGTGCTTGCTGATCTGGATCTACACTGGTCACACACATGTAAAAGGCGTATATATGGAGGAACATGGCTGATGTGAAGGCTAGAATTGTTATCCCTCAGGACAAGGTCAGAGACTTGGCAATATATGCAACAGTTTTCTAGGTGGATTTGATTTTATCACTAGCAATAGTCAATTTATCAATCAATCAAAAAATTAAGCAGGAAATCAATCAACCAACCAACCAAGCACAATGTTTAAAATATTAACCCTGTCCTCCATATATACGCATTTTTAAGCATTTGTGACCAGTGTAGATCCAGATCTGCCAGCACATTCGTGGGGTCTGATCAGGATCTGCACTGGTCGCATTCTGGTCAGAAATAACCTAACAAATCAAAAAGCAAACAGTTTAGATCACAAATGTGCCAGCTGATCTGGATCTAAACTGTTCGCCCTTGGAATAGAGGGGTACATGTATCTATGGAGGAAAGGTTAACTAATAAATCAATATTTAAAATCAATTTTCAGCCAACAATAACCTTGCTGGAGATTCCTGACTTGGGTATGAATTGAAGGTAACAAGTGTTTCTTTTGTATAAAAAATCACATTAACTTATACTTGTGAAGTTTTAATTAATAATGTAAATTTACATAAAGGTAAGAAAGCCCTATTCAGTGTATTCTGAAGTTCAAACGCATTTGAATTATTGTAACAGATTTTCTATTTAAGAAAGCAGTATCTAAAGGGTGAATAATTCAATTTAGCAAACAAAGTCTGCATATAACAAGAGTAAATTAAATAACATTTAGAAGTTTGTGGCAACATGTATCTGCCAAAATGTAAAAGAAAACTTGGTAATTAAAAAATTAGGGAAAGAAAAATAATTAGAAAAAAACATAATAAAATAAGAAAATACCATGCTGATACAAAAGCTGTAAAATTAAAGGATAACACATATAAATTGAGTATATCTTATATTAACCCATTCCTCCATATATACCCCATTATGGCATGGGCAAACAGTGTAGATCCTGATCAACCAGCACATCGATTTCATCTGATCAGGATCTACACAGTTTGCTTTTTGATTTATGAGGTAATTTTGGACTTAAAAGCAAAGATTGCAGATCCTGATCAGATGGTACTGGTCACACATGCCTAAAAATGTGTATATATTGAAGAAAGTGTTAAAATGTGTTTCTTTAATTACTAATGTTAATGAAAAGACTCAAAACTGAAAGGGTTTTCAATACAGGATGGCATGGATGTGCCCAATAAAAGACAAATCCAACACAGTAAACGGTTAAGTTTTAAAAAAGCAGTGTTTAATCTTTACTCCATATATACAGGTTTTATGGAATACACACCCAGTGTGTATCCAGATCAGTTGGGACATCCATGCCGTCTGATCTGAATCTTTACTCAGTCACTGTTCTTGGTCAGAACTAAAAGTAATAAAAATATTTTTAAGTATCTGGAAGTACCTTTAAAGTAGAATCAGCCAATGGGATCATATTAACCTTCTTATTCAGCACTTCGCCAAACTCCTCCGGCTGAACTGTATGGCTGTGCTCATCAGTCAAGGTCACATCTAAATCTGTCGACGGATAGGATTCACTTGTATATGGATTTTGAACTTTCTGACCCCGCTGACTTTCACTCTTCAAAGTGCTAGAGCTTAATCGCGAACCTGACCTTGTTGATGGCTGCGCAGGTTTTAACGGAATAATGACATCGTATTCTGGTCGTTTACGAACATGAAGGTGGGGTTTTTGGAAAGGTTTTGGATTTTTGGCATTTTCAAAATCGTCTTTAGCTTGTTTATCATCTTGCGATTTGACTTTGTCAACATATAAAAATGTTCCAGGTTCCACAAGTGAATCGAAGTTAAACTTGATTTTTTTACGGTCCACAGAATCTGAAAGATTTTCTAATATAAAATCGACGTTTTGCTCGTGATGAACATCCACAAGTGCGTAACGTTTAGTTCCGTTTATGATGCTGATATCATTTGAGCTAACATGAACTTTAAGTGTTTTCTGGAATAATTTCAGAAGGCTTGCTTTTATTTCAATAAGTCTTGCACTGGTTTTTAAATTTCCTATATAAATTGTTGTGACCGAATTAGTTGAGGCCATTCCTTCATAAGTCTGTCATGAAATTCTGAAAAATAATCACATTATTTATTTATTATATTAGAATTGATGAAAAGGGAACTTTGCAAGTCACCGAATATGAAAATATTTGTATATCTGTAAAAGGATGAAAAGCCCTGGATAATGATCAGACGCGCTCCCCTAAATTGTTTTCTGTGATCTGTTTTCAATTGTGGCTGTTTCCGGTTGGACCAGGACCCAAACCTCTGATATTTGGCAGATGTTCGCAAGGGACTCAATTCCAATGAAGTCAGCCAAAACCTCAGGTGTAAATTGTTTGCTTCAGAAAAACACGCTAATACTTTGGATTTCTTTTGCGGGATTTTGTGACAGATTTTTAATGTCTCAACGATGTGGGGTTTTAATGTCTCAGTGCTTTGGTCAAAACATCTTGTAGTCGAAATGTCGCATTAATTATCTTGTGGTCGAAATGTCCTTGGGTCGAAATGTCTTGCTCCCTAAGACAGTAAGAAGGAACCATGATAAAGTTTAAACAGATGTTTTGGGCAAAAATGCTTGATTTATCTATTATTTTTAAGTGACAGTCGAACTAGCATAATGCGTAAAATGTTAGCAATTAAAGTGTCTGTGTAGAAAAAGAATCTGCTGTGTTATGACAACACAGAAAACTTCAAATAATATATTCAATGAAAATGATACCTCCTTGCCATTTTGCTGTCAATGTAAACAAAAACAAACTTCCTGATGTTTGATTGGCTAAAATAAATAATTGCTTAGAACATAATTATAAACTTACAAAATGATATCTGTAAATAAAAAGCAATTTATTCGGCACATTTATTTACTCTATCTGAAGACAAAAATGTTTTATGAGTTGTAAGTATTTACCTCTGCTTTAGTTTCGTTTTCACCGGAAGTGATTTGAGACACGTCAAAATTTTCGAAATTATCCAGATTTGCTGTGTTGTTTAAAAACATTTTGGACTAGAAGAGGAGGACATGGAGTCGCTGTACCACCAAACCTATAAGCTCATTCAAGAAGTTCAAATTGACCTTGGAAACTATGAGAGAGCGACTGGTATGTATTTTGGGACATTGAAATCAATGGTCATATGGTGGGTGGGGTAACTTGACAGTTGTCAAAATTATTTTTGTTGCCAGCTTGCTCAATCACTCAAGCATAAGGCATCAATATTTAAAGTAAGTTGCAGTCAGTGGCCAAAGGTGCATACAGTTTAATCTTGTATTATCCTATGCCATGGGCTTTGCAAGCTTTTGCGGTCTCACTATTTACCGACTAGAACTGACTAGAAGTTTATTTTAATAAATAAACAGACTAAAATGGGTTAATATGAAGAATGACATGCAAATAAATGTCTATTAATTGAAAAAAATGTTTTTTTTTAAAGGTTTTGTGACATTGAAATCGACATTGATTATAAACGTTCGCGTACCGACTAGAGAATATATGTATATTTAAAGATTATACTGTGCAGAACCAAAATAGTGAGAATAAATATCTCAATGAATGTAATATGTAAATAATTAATGAAAGTTATATATGATGTATAAAATAATTTTCAAACGGCGTTGTTTTATTTTACCAACTAGACTAGAACGACAAGAGGCTTATGTATTATTTATGCCGACCAGAAACCTTTAGGCCCTTATCTTAAATAATAACAGAGATATAAAATGACTTATAAATATCTTACATGACTTATGTTTCACTTTTTATAAATTCATAGAAAGATATGAAGTGTTGGATACTTTTTGGACGAGAGATTTATAGTTATACTAATTATACCGACTAGAATATTTTATAACAATAATAATAAGGATTAAAAACTATCTTATCAAGGGAGTATGGTTCTAAAAGGAAAAAAATATATCCTGATTTCTTTTACTACACGGCAAGAATTTCATATATTTAATTATATTTTGATATTAAAATACAGCATTAATTTATTTGTCTTTGCAGCTTGCTGCATAGGCCACCATCTGATGAGACTCGCGGACGAGTCGAAATAGGTTTAAACAATACATAAAATATTCTTAATACAAACTTATTATCAATCAGTATTCTAGTCGGTAAAATTACGTTAGTAAGTCTGTAGTCGGTATTTTGTCATACACCTATTCTGTCAGTTCTAGTCGGTACACACATATTTTGTCGATTCTTGTCGGTGTTAAATTTTAGAAAGTATTAATAATCTCCTTAATTTTAATAAGAAATTATTATTTAAGAAATTATGTTAAGAAATAAAAAGCAGGTTAAGTGGAATTTGTTCTTTAAATATAGCTCTACATACAATCTCTAGTCGTTATATTCTCTAGTCGGTATATTTTCTGGTCGGTATGCAAACTTTTTTATCAACGATGAAGGTCGATTTCGTCATGAAGAACATCTGTTTTAATTAGTAGACATTTATTTGCATGCCATTCATCATATTTACCCATTTTAGTCTGTTTATTTATTGAAATAAACTTCTAGTTGGTTCTAGTCATACACCTATTCTGTCAGTTCTAGTCGGTACACACATATTTTGTTGATTCTTGTCGGTGTTAAACTTTAAAAAGTATTGATGACATCCTTCATTTCAATAAGAAATTATTATTTTAGAAAATTATGTTAAGAAATAAAAAGCATGTTAAGCGGATTTGTTCTTTAAATATAGCTCTACACACAATCTCTAGTCGGTATATTCTCTAGTCGGTATATTCTCTGGTCGGTATGCGAACTTTATAACCAACGATCAAGGTCGATTTCTTCATGAAGAACATTTATTTAAAATTAATAAAAATTTATTTGCATGTCATTCATCATATTTACCCATTTTAGTCTGTTTATTTATTAAAATAAACTTCTAGTAAGTTCTAGTCTAGTCGGCTCTAGTCGGTTCTAGTCGGCAAATAGTGAGACCCATAGTGAGCTTTTGTATAAGTGGCAATCTTTTTTCATTTGATAATTTTATCATCAAACTTGATTGTTATGAATATTTGTCATACTAATATCTTCTGTTTTTGGTAGGATTCTTTTGGTTTGGTTGAAACACCGTCTTCAGAGTTGCTTCTGTCATTGTACGAAACTATTTGGCCAGTTTGTGGCCTATATGAGTCTTGTGGCCTATTTGACTGTAATCTGAAACTAGTCACAATTTGAAGAATAACTAGTCACTATTTGAAGAATAACTAGTCACTATTTGAAGAATAACTAGTCACAATTTGAAGAATAACTAGTCACTATTTGAAGAATAACTAGTCACTATTTGAAGAATAACTAGTCACAATTTGAAGAATAACTAGTCACAATTTGAAGAATAACTAGTCACTATTTGAAGAATAACTAGTCACTATTTGAAGAATAACTAGTCACTATTTGAAGAATAACTAGTCACAATTTGAAGAATAACTAGTCACAATTTGAAGAATAACTAGTCACAATTTGAAGAATAACTAGTCACAATTTGAAGAATAACTAGTCACAATTTGAAGAATAACTAGTCATTATTTGAAGAATAACTAGTCACAATTTGAAGAATAACTAGTCACTATTTGAAGAATAACTAGTCACTATTGGAAGAAAGGATGACCTGAATGTCAGGTGAGGAATCTTTCTACACATGTGTCTACTATCAGAATCAACAGTGTTTGCTTTCACATTCATTAGGTTATTTCTGACCATGTAGTGACCAGTATAGATCAAGATCAGATGGCACAGGTGCTAAATAATCTCAATTTTCATAGGCAACAGTTGCTTAAAAGTTTAAAACATGATAGTGTCCATCATGTAGAGTAACAAGTAACAAGATTAAGATTCTAGTGAATGACAACAGAATATCGCCATTCAAGCTACAGCTCTTTAAATAATTTGTACCAAGGGATAATCAGTTACCAAAACAAATCAAAAGATCTTAGAAAAATGTGGTGGAAAAAACATGCAGAATTAAATAAGTTGAGGGAATAAAAAATTTTATGTCAGTTTCATACAACAACACTGCTTGTTAACTGTGGAGTGTTATCTGAACAAAATATTAACTCTCCATCACAATTCCTGCACATTGACAGGCTCGGATGAAAGATTTCAATAAAGGGGGTTTGTTTTACGCTGTCTTAGAATAGTTATTGTCTGATTTTTGTATCTACACTGTTCTTGTCTTGGTCAGATATACCCTAATGATTATGAAAGCGATATAGACCTTGATCAGATGGATCTATGCTGTTTACCCATGCAGTAAAACCCATATGTATGGAATAAAGAGTTAACTGCATAAATATGATGTTTGACTTAGGTCCAATTTTACTGTGACTCAATTTTAGGTCCACATGTACATCTGGTGGAAAATGAGGTCCGAGCACACATTGACCTGATTGTCAGCAACTGTGAAAGAATGGACCTTCTCGTGATGAAAGAACCACCCACGCGTAGAAGTAATGCAAAAATGAAAGCTGACCAGCTCAAGTATGATTGCCAACACTTACAGGCAGCGCTTAGACAGTTACAACACAAAAGGTATGTTTGATAAAGAGATTTGAACTCTTAATGACATATGAACAGTGCTTGCGCTGGCTGTGTAGTTACAGAATTTTCCAAATGTACAATGTAAAGTTGAGCACGTTGTTTCAACATGCATGGGGAAAGCATTATAATAATTTATGTTGACAACTTGTTTTTTATTCACATGATGTTTTCAAAGACAAAATTGCTAGTTATGTTAATAATTACTTCATTAACTTGACCTTAGTATTATTGAATGACAATAATTAGATGCATAACCAATAAACAATCTTTAAGATTAAGGCATTCTCCACTTGTTTCAAATTATTGCTGACAAAAGCAATTGGATTCACTGATATATAGTGTTTATAATACAAAAGAAGTCTGCATCTTTCAAGGTAGTCTTTACCAAATATTTCCAAAATTATTGCAAATGGCAACATTGTTGACTGACAACGTGAGCACTGCCTAAAATTTAAGATCATTTGCTGATGCAATTTGCTTAGTGTATTCAATCATTTGTAATGAAAATCCTGTTTCAAAGAGCTAAATGAACCTATTGGCAATTTTTGTGCATTGTTCAATTTGTAAGGTTTAATGATACTATAATTGCACAAGTTTAAGACCATGTGAATATGTCATTTGTGGCGTTTGGGCAAAAAAATTGTCAGGGCAAAATAAAATGATACCACAATATTCCTGTACAGACACACCTTTATTGCTAGGGCGAACAGTTTAGATCCAGATCAGCCGGCACATCCGTGCCGTCTGATCAGGATCTAAACTGTTCGCTTTTTGATTCATTAGGTTATTTCTGACCAAAATGCGACCAGTGCAGATCCTGATCAGACGGCACGGATGTGCCTGCTGATCTGGATCTACACTGGTCGCACATGCGTAAAAATGCGTATCTATACAGGAAAGGGTTAATTATTTAATTTCCAAACATTCCAGATATCAAAAGGACCAAGAAGAACGCGACAGAGAAGCGCTTCTTACTCGTAGGTTTGAAAGGAACGATGCGGAGCACACAGTTGCCATAGATGCCGAGTTACATCACAACACACGGTTAAACGATGCCAATCGAGAAATGGACAATTTGCTCGGACATGGCGCAAGCATATTATCAAACTTAAAAGAACAAAGATTCACGTTAAAAAATGCACACAAGAAAATTTTAGACATTGCTAATACTCTAGGGCTTTCGAACACTGTAATGAGATTTATAGAAAGACGGACAACACAGGATAAATACATTCTTTATACAGGGATGATAGTTACATGTATAATTATGTTCCTTGCATGGAAGTATCTTACTTAATTTGTGTTCATTTGAATTGCAATATTGAAGTATATGAAATTCATAGGGTCCAATTTGTTGACGAGTCATAAATTATTGTACAAGATTATGTAATGTATCAGGGGTTCCAGTTGACCTGGAAGATCACCTTTAGAATCTTGAATGATATAAGTTGGAATTAACCGAAAGCCTCATTTTGATCCATATGATTTTAGTTTAATGGTCATTTTTTCCTAAAGTTAGGGGTATTTTGGCTATTAATTGGCAGTATACCCTAAACTATATCAAAAATGACCCTTGAGAGCTTGTGGAACCCCTACACATTGTGTGAAAAGGAGCCTTTCAGTCAAAAGATAAGTCTTACCTTTTCATCCATTGAGTAATTATATATGCCTCTAACTGGGAGCGAACCCGCACCCAGGTGATCTCGGACCTCAAGTTTAATTACATGGGTGATCAGTATAGATCCAGGTCAGCATCTGTGCAGTCAGATCTGGACCTACACTGTTTGCTACTATAATCTTTATAAGTTTGAAAATATCCAGTTTAGATCGTGATCAGGCAGATCTGGATCCATACTAGTCACAGATGGAATATAAGCCACTGACTTATCTTTGGAAGAAAGCGTTAATTATCTTGTCATAACATTAAATGTCAGAAAAATGTAATTTGAAGTATTTTTAGCTCACCTGTCACGTAGTGACAAGGTGAGCTTTTGTGATCGCAATTTGTCCGTCGTCCGTCCGTCGGTAAACTTTTAATTTAAACGACATCTCCTCTTAAACCCCTGGGCCAAAGTTGATGAAACTTGCCATGGATGTTCCTTGCATGAAGCTCTTCCAAAGTTGTTCAAAGAAATCAATTCCATGCAGAACTGTGGTTGCCATGGCAACCTAAAGGAAACACTTTAAAAATCTTCTTGTCTGATACCACAAGGCCTAGAGCTTAGATATTTGGCATTTAGCACACTCTAGTGGAACTCTACAAAGATTGTTCAAATTATTTCCCTGGGGTCAAAATTGGCCCAGCCCCAGGGGTCACTTCATTTTACATAGACTTATATAGGAAATCTTTAAAAAAATCTTCTTCTCACAAACCACAATGCGTACAGCTTAGATATTTAGTAAGTAGCATTGTCTAATGGATGTCTACTAAATTTGTTCAAATTATGTCCCCTGTGCCAAAATCGGCCACGCCATAGGGTTCTCTTGGTTTACATAAAGTTATATAGGAAAAACATGAAAATCTTCTTCTTTAAAACCACAAAGCCTAGAGCCTTAATATTCGATATACAGCATCATCCTAGTGGTCCTCGACCAAAATTGTTCAAATTATCCCCTGGGGTCAAAAATGGCCCCGCCCCAGGGGTCACTTGTTTTACATAGACTTATATAGGGAAAACTTAAAAAAATCTTCTTCTCTAAAAACACAAGGCCTAGAACCTTGGTATTTGGTATGTGTCATCATGTAGTGGTCCTCTACAAAAGTTGTTAAAATTATTCTCCTGGGGTCAAAAAAGGCTCCGCCCTGGGGGTCACTAGTTTTATTACATAGTGACTGTGTTATATAGTAAATCTTTAAAAATCTTCTTCTCTGAAACCGTAAGGCCTAGAGCTTAGATATTTGGTATAGAGCATCATCTAGTTACATTTTCTCCACAATAGCAGCTTAATTTTTTTAATTTTTTAACTTGATTTTACCAAACTTGCACACAACTCTTGTAACCATTGAGCAGTTGATGAAAGGTGAGCGACCCAGGGTCCTATGGACCCTCTTGTTTGTAAAGTACTTAACAGTCATAGTCTAGGGAATGGGAGTCCCCAACTGTGATTGTAAATTTCCATTTGTGATTCCCTGTGTCTTATTAAATGCTCAATCTCACTAAAGTCAGATCTAACAAAATGTTAGATCTATCTGATGATGGCCCGCAGACGCCGTACATAAGTTATAGCGGTTATTCCCTATTACTATTTTTATTAGAAATTATGGACACAGGAAGCATGATTTATAACGCTCGCAAAATATCTAAAGATGTCTTTACATTAGAAATGAATGCAATACTACATAAACACATATATCTCTGGTAAAATATGTCTTACCAGGCTTGTCAACACTTCCCATAGTTTAAAAATATTTCTACTTTCACTTTTGCGATTTTGTAGGCGACAATCGGATTTGTTCAAATGGTTAGTGATAAAAGCACGTTTTAGTTACTAGTCATCAGATTCCGATAGCGCAGTGGTTTTCAGGAGATGATTTTAATCAGATTGATTAAATGCTGGTCATACACTCTGATAACAGGGGATCCATTAGTCCTGCGAGAATAACCTTTGACTCTTGAAATTTTCAAAAAGCCTCATTTTGACCCTTGTGATTTTCAGTTGAAGGGTCATTTTTTTTCTTAAATCAAGGGGTATTTTGGCTATTAATTGGCAGAATTCCTCCAAAATTATCAAAATGACCCTTGAGATTCAGCGCTTAATGGAGCCCCTCTATCAGATATCAGCGCATCTCATTCTGATGATTTGATGTATAATATTTTTCACCTGCATTTTTATTGATGTTTTTAATTTGATTTGTGAAGTGCTACTTATGAAGTTGCCATATATTTGCTGCCAAAGATAAACAACTAATTGTAAATGAGAGGTAATAGGATCTATTGTAACAAAAGAATGTTTGCAATAAGTTATTTTGGTTTTTTTATTATTTTAAAGTTAACTAGATTTTTTTGCCTGGGTTTAGATTGTTACTGAAGTAAGGAAGTGAAAAAAAATGTTCTAGTCAATTCATTTAGATTACTTCCCTTCTTGAAGTGTTGTATGTGCTACCTCCCTTATACAAGCATTTCAATTTGCACTGATGTTTTATTTAACAGGTGTTCCATTTGACCCAGGAAATGACCCTTTGACTCTCATTTTAATCTCCTCCCATGATTTTAGCTAAATGGGTCATTTCATAAAATATGATATTATTAAAATGGAAAAATTGTTTTGTACCAAATTGGATATTTTTGGATATTTTACAGGATAACAAAAACATTTTAATGTACAGACCTGAGGAACTGTTAACTTAAACTTTCCAAAAAATATTGAAATACTATTCTCTATATTTATATATTATTAAGTAAAATGTTCCAAATTTAGATTATTGAATGCATGAAACTGTGTTGATTTAAAAGACATTTTATACATTAGAGTTATGTCAGACCTATAACAAAATAATGTTGATTTTTTTTTAAATTGTTTTCACATTTTCATCATGTGTCTCACGTGTCATGTAAGTAAAATTTGAATTATTTTCGACCACCTGATTTATTGTGACAATACATTGTAGAATAAAAATAGAAAACTACTGTGAAATCATTTGTGGAGTACCTCTTTTGGTGTATTTGATGGGTAGATCAATCCCCAAATTTAAAACCAGCACATGCTGCAAAGGGAAAAAACTCCTTGGTAAAAAAACTAACAATGGGAATAATTATATTTTGATGATGTTGTTGTTAGATTCTATAAATTATATATTTTGTCAAAAAAAAAGAAAAAAGAAAAATGCATAAATAAATTAAAAACAATCCTTTTGTATGTTTAATCATTGTCAGATGACAATGGCTGATTCTGTTGTGTTAATCTCGATCCAAATTGTGGGTATCTGATCATGTCATGTAGGCTTATTACATGTAAATAGTCCACCGAGTGTTCCTACTCGGGCTAGTCAGACAATGGCTGACAATAAATATCCCAATTTTTTTGCCTTTTGGGGGCATTAAATGGCTAGTATGGCCTAAAGGGATCATGTTTAGTAAATGACATGCTTTTACTGACACACTGATCGCAAATTTATGTTTGGAAATGCAGTATATGAAAAAAGGCCCTGGTTTTAGGATGGCATATGTAAAACAGTTTTCAAGTGCACACAGAAGTGAAAAAAAAACACAACAGACCACTGGTTTCAAGGTGTCAAATCTCTGTTAATTGATACATAAACCCTACTTTTCTTGCTGGAAATGGACAGTAGAAACACTTAGCTTCAAAAGCATGTAAGTTAGCCCTTTATCAAATGGCACCAGCTATGATTGCAATGTCATGTTTACTATAGTTTATATAGGGAAGTCTATTTACAGGTCTTACACCTCATGTAACAATTATGCTGCAAAGGGAAACAACTCCTATAAAGTAGAGTTACCATCAAGGGGAATAACTATACTTTGATTTGAATATTGTTTGATTTTAAATTATTTATTTTGTCAACAAAAAATAAAAATGCATGAATAAATTACAAAAAATACTGGGTTATTTTCTATGTTGAATCCTTATCAGATTCTGGTATGTTACTCTTCCTTCAAATTGTGGATATCTGACTTTTAAATTCACCAGTAAAGATTTAGAAATGTGATACTTTAAAGTGACAGTCCATAATATTTTATTTATTTCAAAAGAAAGTAAACTATCTTAACATCAAATATCACATACAAAAGCTCCAAATAAAAGCTCCCAGAGTTGTGATGTAATTTAATAAATCGCATCCAAATTATTGGGGTTGACATTACTTTGGAGTGAATAATCAAACATTATTCAGATTGTCATATGATTTCCACAACAAACATAATACAGATAGCAAAATGATAGTGCGTAATGACGTGAGAGATATCTTTCTGTGGTTGAAATAATTGGTGTTTTCGTAATGCTCATTCTTCCTTAACTGGTTATTTGTTTGTACTCTGGAGGGTTGGCAATTATTTTGTTCTGTTTATGTTCAACTGCATATGGGTATGCATGGTAAAACAGCCTGATTGGCATCTATCTCGCTAAGGCACGAATTTTGGTACGTAATAACTATCATTCTGTGTAAAATAATTAAACAATTCGGATTTCTTTACCTTTTTGGTGTTTCTGTATGTGGTGGAATAAATTCTAAAAATTACTTTTCATTAACATTATTCAACATAATTTATGGAAAGTCACTTTAAAGATTTAATTTCCTTTGCACCCATTCCCTACAGTTAATATCTATTTGAACAAGAATTTAAGATGAAAGAGCAGCAAATTGATTGAAACTGATCCCAGTCTTGAAACAAACCAATCAGGGCTCAAGACTCCAGATTTAGTTTTATGATCTTGGGCACAGAAGTTTGTAGACCAGCAGAGTCCAGTCTTCAAACTGACCAATCAGAATCTGGGAAAGCAGCAGATGTTCCTTTAATTATTGTGTTAAAGCTATGAAAAAACAATTTTTAAATCAAAATAGTGTTGGCAAAACATTTTTGAATGTGTTCATAATAGTGTATTGTTTGTTTTTGTCTTTGTTTACAAAGAGAAAACATGTTGCATGTTGATTCAAAGTAGTTAACATTCCACGGCATTGCTTTCTTTATAAGGGCCCATATGTTTTAGTAAAAAGGGAAGTTTTTTACATATCTGCTGAGATGGGCTGTCGAAGTCCGTGCACCTGCGGTCAAAACTATAGAATCTGTTTTTAGTTGATTTTACTCGAACGAACCACGTCGGCTGTTATTTTGTGAAATGTTAGTCCTATTTTTTTTGTAAAAGGAAGGCACCCACATTAGTGGGAGATATTGCAAATAACAAAGAATTGACCAATTATGGTTTGTGGTCTAAAAATGATGTAAACAGAATAGTGCAGCCATTATCCACATGAATTTGTAACATGAATTCGCGATGATAAATTTTTATATTGTTTCAGTTGTTTTAAGAACTTTGTTTTAATTAGATTAATTCGACAATTCAGATTGAATTTTAAACATGCAAATATAATATATTTTGGTGGAACTTGCATTTTTTCATGACACAATTTTACAAAAGGCTGAGGACAACCAGTGTAAGTTACTAACCTTGACCCTATATAGCAGACTGGGAGGTATCTCACCATCCACAATCTAAATAGGTTATTTCTTTCCCCTTGGCCACTTAAAATTGCCCTCCAATAGAAATTTTCCCAATCAAAAATGATGGATAATAACTGGCTAGACTAGAAGGGAGTTTTAACCCTTTTCCTCCATAGACACTCCTTTATTGCGAGGGCGAACAGTTTAGATCCAGTTCAGCTGGCACATCCATGACATCTGATCAGGATCTAAACTGTTTGCTTTTTGATTTGTTAGGTTATCTCTGACCTAAATGCGACTAGTGCAGATCCTGATCAGACGGCACAGATGTGCCGGCTGATCTGGATCTACAATGTTAGCACATGCGTTAAGATGCGTATTTATGGAGGAAAGGGTTAATACAATAGGAATAAGGAAGTGTCCTCATACTGTTATCATCCGTATACTGGTCCATAGACATTTTATTGATAGTAAGCAAATAGTTGTCTATTGTAATAATAAGGCTGTAAGGTTTACATATTTTACCAAGCATTATAAGATAAAAATGTCATTTTATTATCAAGCAGCCACACCCAAAACACATGTAGGAAAAAAGTAAGCTGTAAGTGCTGTAGCACTTAAAGCAAAGTCTCGTACTCTCAAGTAGCTGACAAGGAAACTTTTCATATTAATTCAAAACACTACTTTGACAACTGTTGTTACAAGATGCATTTTCCTCGTGCACTTACACAATTTAACCCCATTTCATAGATGGCATTAATATCCAGCTGTCACAGTAACTGTATTTAGTCATTGTACTATACACCCTGTAATTGAAAGACTATTTTAAAATCAGGGCTTTTCATCCTTAAATAACAGGGGCCATTATTAGGCCTGAAGACTTCTCAATCCAAAATGTATAATAGTTTTTCCCTACTGTGGCAGAGACTATTTCCGAAATGCTAGGTTAGAGTCCAGGTTTTTTTTCCTTAACAAACTGACGCTGATAGTCGGCGTCTTCCCCAGGAAAGAAATTGCCCAACGAAAATTTTTTCCCCTAAGAAAATCACTTTCCCCTTGTAAAGTGATAATTTTTCAGCAAAATATTAAAGCTTAATTTATAGTTATGTTTAATCTATTGCATCTAAAATCTGAACAGTTTTCACGAATTTTTGTTAGAAATTAGGTACGTACGCAACCTAGTATTATTTTCGAATGTTACTTAATTTAGATTCGCTACGTCACAGACACTGTATCCTGGTTGTCAACTTTAACATTACTGGTACTTGTACTTGATTGTCATTGTGTGGGGAATGAAGGCATTCTACCTGCTAGTTTCAGGTGGATTTTAAAACAGTTGAGAGCCATTAGCGAGCCTACGGCCGTAAATTACAGCTTAAATATGATTCGTCCACCGAATTTCTCGATAACATACGTCCCGCGGACTTCCGAAAAAGAAAATCACAACCATCAACGTAAACAGTCGTAGTAAATTTAAACCCCGCCTAGAATCTTTCAGGTCACATCGTTTATGATTATATAGTAAAAAATATATCGCTAAAACAATAAGCTCCGCCCACTTTAAAAATACCAACCAGTCGACTAAACGCGTGCGCCCGCCGGTCTAATTATCGTCGAGGAATATATTCTGACACCGGGCAAACAAAAAGAATCTGTTGTTTTGATAATTGACAATTAATTGAAGATTAACTGAGTAAATTGCTAGTTGTCGTATATTGTCTTTGTCGTGCTTTTAAACCGATGCGGCTTGTTTGCACTGTAAAACGAACAACAAATAATGCAAAATACAAAGAACAGAATACGGTGCCATGTTCTGTCAAAAAATACGAATCGTCAGGTGAAACACACATTTAAAACTGTGCCGGGCAATTTTTATCCCAAGAATTTTATATCCCGTATCTTCAGGAGTATTAATTGAAGTCCAAATTTACGATGTGACTCACAACTACAATAAAAATTAATTATCGTGGCATTTAAAAGTCAAAGTACCGTGTAATTGTATGATCATTTATCATCGTTCGTCACGTGTTGTATTAGCATGTGCGTATTGTGGGGGGGGGCAGGGTCAGTGGAATTGCTGGAACCCTCCTTTTGAGCAGCAATATTTAATTTTCTCGGGGAATTCAGCAATTAAGTTGGAAGTTATCAATAACTACCCAAGCACTGGCCTAAACAAAAGATTTCTGGAAATCTTGCATCCAAAATGATTTTGATCCAAACCACACAATTAAGCAGGCTCCGAAAGTGAGCAAGTATAAATAAACTTGTTCTTGTACTGTTCAAGAACAGATAACAAAGAGACATGCCTCTGTATTCTAAATAGACTGCTTGGTAATGAAAGTTAAAGTAAAAAAAGAAAGACAGAAGCATAAACTTGAGTATAAACATTCACTGTATCTTATACAAGTAAGTGTATAATAAACTAAATTTTCCCAAATTTTGTATTTTTCACGCATTTTTCCCCTTTTGACCAGCGTCCAGCGTCTTCCCCTTTTCCTTAAAAAAACCCTGGAGTCCAAAAATAGATAAAAATCCTCAGAAGGGAGTTTGAAAATTGATCTCTGAAAAATAAAGTGCTTTCAGGCCTTTTTTTCTTCTTAAGTAGGGGCTGTTTATGGGCACCTTCTCCTCAGTAAATTTCTTTAATATCATGCAGTTTTTCCTAAAAAGTAACTTTACATCAGGTTTTTTCATTCTGCTTCAGAGAAAAAATCATGCTATTTCACCCAAATTATGGAGCATTGTGGCCCCTTTCCCTGGCATTGATATAAAGCCCTGGCTTAAAAATTTTAAATTTAAGTTGAAAATACTTTTTACTTTTCAAATTTATAAACTAGTACCCACATTACAATGAATTTTGTTCACCTCCTACTCCCCCCCCCCAAAAAAAACCCCAAAACAAAACAAAATACAAAAACAGTTTGAAAGCCCAGGGCCTCTTCCCAATTTTCTTATTAAAAGCCCTAGAATTTTGTGTATTAACATTGCAAAAACATTTAATGTAAGAGCAATTGTAATAATGATATAGTGGAGAATTCACAACTGACATCTTTGATTGTCAAACACTGGGTATAGATAAGCTTTTCCTATTCTGCACTTAAATGAAGTTTATTACATCAATACAAGAGGTTTAACAACCTGTAATGACATTCTGTTGGGAACATTTAGTATTTATTTGTAGCGGACATGTATTGAGTATCAAACAAACTACATCCATATTTAAAAGGTCATTATTGGAGTAAAGAATAGGATCTGTTATTTTAATTTACGTGCAGTTATCAGTTTTAAAGTAACTGTGATTGATTTACTTTAAAAGTAGTGTCTTAAGGAGCTCGATAAATTTACAACATACCTATAAACTGAAGGGTGTGAGTATGTTTAATATTTGTCTTTTTTGTGTCAAATACAAAGATTGTTTGGAAATTTAAGAAAAATTGGGAAATATTTGTAATTTATTTAATTTGATTTCTTAAGTAATTGGTGACCCATAGGCTCTAAGGGCCAGGTTTTATCTGTATAATTCTTTAAATTTTGAGAATTGGTATTTTATATACATATGTCGCAATAATAAACAATTAACTTACATTCTTATTGATGTAACTGGAATCAGTGTAGTTTGTTTATGATGATATGGGACAGAAATAAGCCCCCAGTGTGCAATGCTTAACCCTTTCCTGTATAGATACACCTTTATTGCTAGGGCGAACAGTTTAGATCCAGATCAGCCGTCACATCTGTGCCATCTGATCAGGCTCTAAACTGTTAGCTTTTTGATTCATTAGGTTATTTCTGACCGAAATGCAACCAGTGCAGATCCTGATCAGACCGCATGGATGTGCCGGCTGATCTGGATCTACACTGGTTGCACATGTGTAAAATTTAAAATGCATATATATCAAGGAAAGGGTTGAACTTTTTTTTTTATTTGAGATAGAATTCCCAAAATCTTTTTGTGAGGAAAAATATTATGAAAAAAAAGGAAATTCAAGAAATCTAACTCATTTTATATATTTTGTGAGTAATAATCAATGTTTATATTATAAAACAACATTTATCAAATTTATTTTTTAAAGCTTCTTTAACATGTTTAAAAAATTAAATAAATTATATGACTATAAAAATACATTTTAAATCCAAAAGGACCCTCCCTCAACTAAAAAATGGTTTGAAAAAAACCTATTGTTTTACAATTCAGTAAAACCTGACTTCAAAGACTTAATCACTTCTCAATTTTGAGATTGTATTTTAGATGCTGGTGCGAGTCAAGAATAGAATAGAACTGAGACACTTCTTAATCGTCAGCGTCATTTATATGTACTGGTAAGTATGCTATGCTCAAGACAGAGTGAGAAAGGAGACTGGTCTCATAATTATAGCTTTTGATTGGTTCACATTTAGAGATTTGTATTAGTTTCCATATGATTATAAAACTTTATTTTATGCTTTCCAGTGAATGAAAGTGGTATTTCACTGTTTTCAAACAGTGGAATATCATTTTTATCTTCACTGCTTTTTTCACGTTGGTACCCAAACACACATAATAACATACCGAATGAGAACGTTAAGAAAACGGGCTCAAATGGATATTTGACGTCATGACATCACGTCATAAACAAGCGGTTTTGGCGCCTTTTCTTTCAATTTTTCTGTCAAATTCACACAAATTGTGCATTAAAAGCATAAAATAAAAAGAAAATTTGCTTTTACCAGTGAAAGATAGAAATATATTTCACTTGTGAACTTAGGAATTGGTATTTTCATTCGTGGCTTCGCCACTTGTGGAAATACAAATTCCGGAGCTCACTCGGTGAAATATATTTCTTTCTTACACTGGTAAAAACAAATATCCTCTATAAGATTTAAACCAGTCTCTTATCTCAACATTGGCAGAATTGGTTGCCCTTGAATTTTGTCTGAGGAACTACCTGCAAGCTGTTGTCAAATTTAAATATTAATAATTGTTAATAATAAATTCCTTATTCATTTGCAACATGTTATTGAAAACTTTATGACATTAATTATTCTAGAATCTAATTTCAATGAATTGAACTGAAATAAACTTAATGTATATGAAAGACTAAATTAAAATTCAAAATAATTGGATCCAGCTGTCATTACAGAGGTAACAATAGTTTCATTTTGTTTGAAAATAAAGAATTTAACCCTTTACTCCATGTATACAGGTTTTGTTGCATGTGTGAACAGAGTAGAACCAGGGCCCAAGATCATAAAACTAAGTTTTCAGATCAGTCTCAAATCTCAAGGATCTGATTGGCTGAAATGGCGACTGGTCGCCATTTCAGCCAATCAGATGCTTGAGATTTGAGACTGATCTCCAGATTTAGTTTTATGATCTTGGGCCCAGATTAGCTGGATCATCGGTGCTGTCTGATCAGGATCACTGAAATTCATTATGTTATTTAAGACCTAGATGCAACCAGTGTAGATCCTGATCAGATGGCACAGATTTTCTGGCTGATCTGCATTTACACTGGTCGCACATGTTACGGTAATAAAATCCTTACATAATGGAGTTAAGTGTAAATCAATTTGTAGTAGTTTTTTAACGTATTTAGGTAGCATGCAACATGACCGTACACGGGAACAAAGATTTTACAAGTTCGGCAAATGGGTTATCCTGCAGCCCGGAGAGCAGACTATGAAATAATATGAATCATAACTTCCCAAAGAACAATTCAAAGAAAAGAAGGTAAGTAATGCTCTTATTGTATTGTCAACTTTAACCCTTTCCTCCATAGACACCTTTACTGTGTGGACCAACAGTAAAGATCCAGATCAGCCGGCACATCCGAGTGGTTTTATCAGGATCTGCACTGTTTGCATTTCGATTTTTTTAGGTTATTTCTGACCAGAATGCAACCAGTGCAGATCCTGATCAGACGGCACGAATGTGCTGGTTGATCTGGATCTACACTGTTCGCAGATGCGTAAAAATGCGAATATATGAAGGATAGTTAAATTAGCTGTAACGGTTTCTAACTGACTGCTTTTTAGCTTTACTATTGGAAGAATAGACTCCCCAGCATTAGTGTCTGCGTTTAGGACTTTTCATCCTTATATAACGGAGGCCTAAGTTAGGCCACTTCCCAATCCAAAAATATAGTATTTTTTCCCAACTGTTTCAGAGGCTCTTCCCAAAATGCATGTTAATTTTTCCCAAAATCATTCAAAGTCCATAGAGTAGAGATAAAAATTTGTTCAGTCTCAGCTTGTATAGACCGGTATTTAGTATTTCTGGAAAAAGCATTTGTCTGTTATCAATTTTTTGTAGCACTGTACAGGCCCAATGATAATTGAAATCTGAAAAATGTGCTTTAAAAAATTAAATTTAAGTTTACATGATAAAGCTTCCCTGCAAACTTTCAGAAATTAGGGGCTCTATCCAGATGCTACAACAGCCTGGAAAAGCTCCCCAGATTGCTTGCATGATGCCTCCCCAGATTGCTTGCAGGATGCAGTTTCTGTCCAGGGGATGTAATGTCTGCAGGGGGTCAAATCAGGGACTTGCTCAACAAGCAAAAACCTAGAGATATCTTTTCTCCGATGGTAGCAGTATCTCAACAATAAATTTATCATGATCAAGTGATGAGCTAATAACTAGATGGCTGTTCAGTTGAACACTTGTCACTCTGGTCAGATGTACCGAAAGTTGTCAGACCGAAGGACCTGTCTGGTAAAATTTGGGCAGGTCAGACATGATTTCTAATGTTATCAGACCGAATGTCAAACAAAAGTTTTAACTCCTAATACAGTCATGCTAATGCCTTTCTAACATGATTCGGTCCAACAGAATTTGTTTCGGTCAGACAGATTTTCACATCTTGTCTGACCAAATGTCTGACACTTTTTTTCAACTTTCGGGAAGTCTGCTCTGGTACTTTTCAGAATACATTCTAAGTGCTAATAGGGGAATAACTCTGTCAATGTGACCTATAGATTACTCAATAGCAAACATTGTAGATACTGACAAGACTGAAGATGCAGACTTGTCTGGGTCTACCCTGTTCACAAATATGAAGGGTTAAATAGTAGATTGCTGTCAGGGATTTCAATAGTGTTTGAAAACCATGGGTCATCTGACCCCTGTTTGGAATTTTTTCAAGCGGTCATAATCAGATGGTCACCAGTCATATCTTGATTTCTGTGAACTTTACTACTTATAAAATTGCTTAAATTTCATTTTAACTTAAATTTAGGTTCAAATAAACAATTACTTTATATTTAAAATGCAAAAGAGACAATATCTATCTTTATGGAATTTCTTGAAAAATTTGACCCCTTTTCCTAAATTTTCCTGCATCAAAATGACCCCAAGCTCAGAATGAGGTGGGGTCAAAAGTGGAAAATTTCAAATTTGCTTGCATCAAAATGCAAGAATCTGCATCATTTGAAACCAATGGCTGTGTGTCATAGTTTTATAATTTAGGTGGACACTTTTATTATAGCAACTGAAATGTCACAAAAGTGGGTAATAAATACACTTTGATATAACATAAAATATATAGAGTGTCAAACAAGTGTGCACATTAAATTTTTTTACAATCGTTACAAATTCATGCAAGTATTTATCATATTATCATTTTGATAAATTGCTTATTATAATAAATATCTTCAAAACTGGGCTAAGTTGATGAATTCTATATTGGTGGGGTAGTCTGAACTTTTTCAATTGTCAGTACAATCGATTCATGCAGGAATGTGTGGATCGGGTTTAGGTTGTGTCTCCCCTATCTCTATTATTAACCCTTTCCTCCATATATGCACCTTTTATCACATGAGTGAACAGTGTAGATCCAGATCAGCTGGTACATTCATACCATCTGATCTGGATCTACACTGGTTGCATCTTGGTCAGAAATAACCTAATTAATCGAAAAGCACACATGTACAGATCCTGATCAGATGGCACAGATTTGCCAGCTGATCTGGATCTACACTATTTGCCAAAGCAATAAAGGTGTATCTATGAAATAAAGGGTAAATATTAGTAGGGAAGTCTCACTTTTTACATTGTCTGTGTAGTGCTGAGGTGGGCAGGGAAGTGTAGGGAGTTTCTCGCCCCTTCCCCACCTTAAAGCCCCAGCCCTAAACTTAAGTAAGAATATACTATTGAAAAATCATATTTGTCCATATAGACTCCAATATATAACTTCTCTAACAGAACACAAAAGGTCCGATTGAATTCTTTCTTATAGACGGGATTTTCAATTATAATGTTAACTTTTAAGAAGCTAAATACAATGGAGGTATATTTAGCACCTATTTTTGACGAAGAGACCACTTCATGTGCGATCTCGATTTCTGTGACGTTTCGGAAATCCTACTTTCGCTTTTAGTTGTGCGGACCAAATTTATTTTAGTAAATTAAAATTTTGTTAGCCCGAACAAATGCTGCAAATTTGTGCCTATAGTTCCAAATACATGTAATATTTCATACAAGAGCGGGTAAAGTAATGCCGCTTTAATTCAGAGAGGATAATATGACATTTATCACATTGGCAAATGGTGTATATCCAGATTGGAAACCAGTCTCAAATCTCAAGCATCTGATTGGCTGAAATGGCGACTGGTCGCCATTTCAGCCAATCAGATGCTTGAGATTTGAGACTGGTTTCCATGCTCAGTTTTATAACCTTGGGCACTGGCCCAATCATGCCTTCCAATCAGGATCTGCACTGTTTACTTTTAGATGTATTAGGCTATTTCTGACCAACAAGCAAAGAGTACAGATCCTGATTGGACAGCCCATGTGCTTGCTGATCTGGATCTACATCAGTTGCCTAAAATTGTGATATAATTATAAGATTTGTACTGTTTGGTATTCAAGGACTTTCACAGGAATCCCTTTACTTGACTTCCATTTCAACAAAACAAAAGAAAACAAACTGTGATAATGTTACCACAGCTTTGTTATCTGGGCTTTTTGACAATAAAATGCCCATCACTGATGGAATCCGATTCATTCATTCAAAATCAAATTTTCACACATACTTTATAGATAACTTTGATATTCTATGAATCCTTAAACAAATATTTAAATTCACGATAAGGCAGATAAGTACCTGATTTGATTTCCTATGAGCATACATTCGATATATTGACACAACTCCGAAGAAGTCAATTTAAGTGAGCCCATTAGCAAACTTTGGAGATAGGGCTGTCAAATCTGTTGCGATCTGGGAGACGTTTTATCTCCGAAATTGCGCTCAAGTTGTCTATTTCAACAGTTGTGACTTTTTTTGGCGTTTTAAGATTTCATCCTTTCTTCTTAAATCAACACTTATGTAATACAACCTACTAGCTTGTTTGGCAATAATTCCTAATGTAATGCAGCAAAAGTATTAATGTGTATCGTTCATGGCGTAACATTTGGATTTATATTGGCAAACATGTTAGTAGATTGCATTGCATAATTTAATGAATTTGAATGGAATGCAAAATATCTAGATAGTAGAAACCTGTCAATTAAGATCAACTCTGGGACAGGAAAAATAACATTGTTTACCATTTATTATCATTAACCCAGGAACTAGGTTTTATTTACATTAGCCCAGGTACTGCTGTTTTATTTACATTAGCCCAGGAACTGCTTTGTATTTACATTAGCCCAATAATTCCTTTTATTTACATAAGCCCAGGAACTACTTTTTATTTACATTAGCCAAAGAACTACTCTTTATTTACATTAGCCGAGAAACTACTTTTTATTTACATTAGCCCAGAAACTTCTTTTTATTTACAATTATGCCTAGGAACTCTTTTTATTGATATAAGCACAGGAACTGCTTTTTATTCATTAGCCCAGGAACTACTTTTTATTTACATTAGCCCAGGAACTACTTTGAACAAACTACTGATATGTCTGGACAGTGATCTTCGAAGGTAGATTGTTTGTGATTGTCTTAATATTTTGTCAGCTAAAAATCCTGCTTCTTCAGACACAATGTTAAATGTATTTCTCACAGAATTGAACGAAAATGCCAAGGTGCCGCAGTCAAATATCACTCAAATAGACCCAATCTTATAATGTGTGTATGTGCTTAAATCCATACACCATATTATAGAGGATATTTGCTTTTACCAGTGTAAGATAGAAATATATTTCAATGAGTGAGCTTCTCCGGAATTCGTATTTTCACGAGTGGCTAAGCCGAAGTTTACGAGTGAAATATATTTCTATCTCACTGGCAAAAACAAATTTTCTTTTTATTTTATGCTTTTATTGAACAATTTGTGTGAATTTGACAGAAAAATTTCAAGAAATTGCGCCAAAACCGCCTGTTTATGAAGTGACATCATGACATCAAATATCCAAATTTGAACCACCATCTACTTTTTGTGTCGCCTGCGATAGCAGGTAGACACATAGGGATGCTATTGTCCGGCGGCGTCGTCGTCGTCGTCGTCGGTGCCGTCGTCCGGTAGTCCCCCAACTTTAATCTGAAACTTAATGTTGCCTATAACTTTGAAAGAACTTGACCTATTCACTTCATACTTGGAATATATCATCAGCATGAACAATGCCATCTGTGATGACAAGAATGATAACTCCAGTTTCAATATTTTTTGAGTTATGCCCCTTTCAAATGCAACTTTAATCTGAAACTTAATGTTGCCTATAACTTTGAAAGTACTTGTCCTATTCACTTCATACTTGGAATATATCATCAGCATGAACAATGCCATCTGTGACGAGAAGAATGATAACTCCAGTTTCAATATTTTTTGAGTTATGCCCCTTTCTAATGCAACTTTAATCTGAAACTTAATGTTGCCTATAACTTTGAAAGCACTTGTCCTATTCACTTCATACTTGGAATATATCATCAGCATGAACAATGCCATCTGTGACGACAAGAATGATAACTCCAGTTTCAATATTTTTTTAGTTATGCCCCTTTGAAATGCAACTTTAATCTGAAACTTAATGTTGCCTATAACTTTGAAAGTACTTGTCCTTTTCACTTCATACTAGGAATATATCATCAGCATGAACAATGCCATCTGTGACAACAAGAATGATAACTCCAGTTTCAATATTTTTTAAGTTATGTCCCTTTCAAATGCAACTTTAACCGGAAACTTAATGTTGCCTATAACTTTGATTATACTTGTTCTATTCAATTCATACTTGGAATATATCATCAGCATGAACAATGCCATCTACGACAACAAGAATGATAACTCCAGTTTCAATATTTTTTGAGTTATACCCCTTTCAAATGCAAATTTAACCTGAAACTTAATGTTGCCTTAACTTTGAAAGTACTTGTCCTATTCACTTCATACTTGGAATATATCATCAGCATGAACAACGCCATCTGTGACGACAAGAATGATAACACCAGTTTCAATATTTTGGAGTTATGCCCCTTTCAAATGCAACTTTAACATGAAACTTTATGTTGCCTATAACTTTGAAAGTACTTGTCCTATTCACTTCATACTTGGAATACATTATCAGCATGATCAACAACATTGGTAACAAAAAGAATCATAACTCCTGTTTGATTATACTTTGAGTTATGCCCCTTCCAAATGCAACTTTAACATGAAACTTAATGTTGACTTTAACTTTGAAAATTTACTTGATATTCGAAATAAATCATCTTCATGAAAAGCGTCATTATGAAGAACAAGAATGATAAGTCCTGCTGGACTATTTTATGAGTTGTGTCCCTTTAATATACAACTTTAACATGAAACTTAATGTTGCCTATAACTTTTAAAGTACTTTTCCTATTCACTCATCGAATATATCATCTTCATGAACAACAACATGGGTTACAACGAGAATCATAACTCCTGTTTGACTTTTTTTTTTCAAATGCAGATTTCACATGAAACTTAATGTTGCGTATAATTTGAAAGTACTTGCCCTATTCATTGAATACTTGGATTGTATCATCAACATGAACAGTGCGATCGACAACTACAAAAATTATAACTCCAGTTTGAATATTTTTGAGTTATGTCCCTTTCAAATGCAACTTTCACGTGAAACTTAGTGTTGCCTGTAAAATGGAAAGTACTTGTTCAATTCACTTAATACTTTGAAAAACTCATCTGCGTGCACAAACCAATTTTTGAAGATGATAACTCAGGTTTCACCATTATTATAGTTATTCCCCTTTTAAATGCAATTTAGATGACACATGTGTTCTGTGGTCTAGTATTGAAATCAACTTAAATAAAATATTTTTATTATATATGATTAAAAATAGGCCCACATTTCAACTTTTTCCATGCAGGCGACACATGTGTTCCGCGGAACACAACATTCTAGTTTCTCTTTTTGGTAAGAAAAAAGAAATTAAATCTAAAACTAAACAGTTTAGATCCAGATCAGACTGCATGAGTGTGCAGTCTAAACTGGATCTAAAATGGTAACTCATTGGATAAAACCCATATTGCATAAGGTAAAATGTTAATTATATATAAAAACTTATATTAATGTAACAAAAAATTAGATTCTTTGTTTAAATATAATGTTTTTTCTATTTCCAATATTTTGTGCCATATTCACAGTGAGAATTTTACTGTACCCATTCCCAATATTCTGGAAGGAACCTTGGGCACTCCAAATATTACCAGCATCTTGAGACACAATGTATCTTGTGAGAAGCAGGATTAAAAGTACTTGGCATGGTCAGTCTTGATAATTGTTTTATGGTATACTATAAGTGTTCATTTAATATTATGAGTTAATTCTCAGTTTAACATACATGTGTATGTCTTAAAGAGTACCTAACACTGACTTGTGTTTGTGAAATGAGGGGTTATGGTTAACAAAACAATGTGCATGATTTGTTATTCGTGTTTCTTAAAAAGTAAATCTTTTCATCATTAATTTTGCATGGCTTATAATATAATGTAATATGGTTCCTGTTAAAATAAATCTAAATCTGTTCATTCAATTCAATTAGTTTGTTTTTTTCAACTTACAGGTATGTAATTTATTACTTATACTCTGCAGACTCTACAACACTGTCCATTTAACCACTTCCTCCATATATTACCGTATAATGGGTTTTTTTCGCGAGCATAATATTTTTGCTATTTTCGCGACCGACGTGAATTCGCTAAAATTAAAAACGCTAAAAATTCCTAACAACTTAGGCGTCAATTTCAGTGAGCGCAAATTCGCTAAAATAACAACCACGAAAATTAAAATTAGGACAAAATCGCGAAAATTTTCGATCGCGAAAATAACCCACTATACGGTAGATACGCATTTTTATGTATGTGCAACCAGTGTAGATCCAGATCAGCCGGCACATTCATGCCATCTGATCAGGATCTGCATTGTTCAAATTTTGGTCAGAAATAACCTAATGAATCAAAAAAGCGGACAGTTTAGATACTGATCAGGAGGCATGGATGTGCCGTCAGATCTGGATCTAAACTGTTTGCCCACGCAATAAAGATGTATCTATATCCCATATTTTTTTATAATGTGCACCTTAAGACCTTTGACACTTTCAGTGATTTTTTCACTTTTGGGGGAAGGGAGTGTCAACAAAACAAAGTACATGTATTCATTGATCTTTTGCTTTGCTAACACTGTAGTACAACCAAGTAGAGTTACCTTAGAGTTGAATTTTCTGGCATCAGAAAAAAAATCAGATTTATCATCTTCACTATCATTTTCACTTTCATCTTTGTTATCATCACTACAAGCTGGGCTTTAATTATCACCAGCAGACTCGGACTTGTTGAGATGGCTATGGCCTATCTTATTCTCTTCATTCTTGCTGAGTTTGGGACTAGGTAACAATTTCCCACTACTACCTGACGTAGAGCTTAAAATGGATTGTTCAAATAACGTGTCAGTTTTCTTGCAACCGTCTGATGTACTCTTAATAATTTTTTTCCGGTAAGATTTTGTATTGTGAGACGTCTTTTGATCGCCCACAGTAACTACAAACATCAACATAACGTAGAAAGACCGGGGGACACTACACATAGTAATCTGTGTGTATCGTTAACCACGATATTACACATTAGTGGAACGAATGGAACAGTCCGTAACAGGCTCTGGCAAACTTTAAGGTGCAATTTTTATGTGGGGAAAAATATATACTACTGTATTCCGTTGTGTATACCGCGCAGTTATGTATAACGTGCACCCAATTTTTTACGTAAAATCGGCGGTAAAACACTTTTTTGGATGTATAACGCGCACCAATTTTTCGTGTTGTGCGGAAGTTGGAAGGCTGAAAATAAGTGACAATTATCACCTTCTCAAACATCTCATCACCTGCTCAATTTACTTATCACGTTCTCAAACATGTTTGTTGAAATGTTTTAATTGAATAACAATGTCCTTTGGAATTTATTTGTTGCAAACAAATCGCAATTTGTTACAAACATATTGCAGATTTTAATTGGAAAACAATACCTTTTACAAACCCGAGTTGAAAATTACTAATGGTAATTATTAAGTTAACAATAAGCTGATCCATGTTGCAGACTAATGACACAACATAACCCACAGTTATTTAACAATAGTTTTTTTTAATCTGAAAATATATTTAAGATTTCCGCTGAATCTAGATTTTTCACAAAGATTTAAAAAAAATTATTTTAATATTTCTTTGCGAACGCTGTTTTGTTACGACGTCTTTTGCGATATAGTTTATTAAAACATGGACGCAATCGTAAGACGCGATCTGCATCCGAGCTGCGCATAAAGATGTGCAGTAAAACCAAACTTCCGGTTTATCGTGTTTCAGACGATATTCGTCATTTTTGGCCACTTTGGGAGCCGGAAAAAAACGCAATGATTTTTTTCGGATGTATAACGCGCACCTTAACTTCGGCGTTTATCGGGGACGAAAAATGTGCGCGGTATACACAGCGGAATACGGTATTTTGAGGTGGGAATGGGGCCCAATTTCTCCGAATATTTGGCATAAAAAACCACTGACTTTAAATCTGCAATGAACACCTTTCTGAAGATGGACTTCGGGTACCAAATGATTTCGAGTCTGCAATGTAGTTGCCATATTCATAGATCTTTACCTGTATTTTGTTACTAATAACTTGTACTAAGTTCCATTCAAATAAGAAGAAGATATATCACATTTGCACCAAGGTGATAATTTTTGTTTTACAAGAATGATCTTGATCTCTCAATGGCTAACTTAGTGCTTTTCTGTATGAAAACTCAGACTGGGGTCCCATTTGTAAAATTTTATTTAATTACAAAAACTTGGCCATTTCACTGAAGTTCTGTAATCACTTTAAAATCCCAACTATTACTGCTAATTTAAATTTCAGGCAATTAAACTAATGATTACATCGCTATATAATTGAGATTATTATACCTCACGTGATTAGTTTACTATATAGCGTAATGTGACGTCACATGCTGACAATCCGTAATGTTACCCTCTTGACATTACCTATACGCCCGCTTGACATTACGAATCGGCCCTCGCGTGCGTTGAATACCGGGACCCGAGTTTTAGTCATTCAATTTGGATTGCCTCCCTTGTTTATTTTGTGTTAATATCATTGTTGAATAAATTTGTAAAAGTTTCCGAATTATTTTGTTCGGTATAATAAAATAAATATCACATCCTTAAGTGGGTGATAGAACGTTATGTTCACCCTTGACAGGTAATGTCAACCTCGGCTAACGCCTCGTTTGACATTACCTGTCTCGGGTGAACATTCCGTTCTATCACCCACTGAAGGATGTGATATTTATATATTATTTTCAGATTACAATTTGGATAAGAATTTAATGACATACTTTTTGTTAATCCTTTACTCCGTAAAGAGTTTTGTTGCTGTGTTACCAGTGTAGATATGTAATAAAAAGATCATCAGGCACATCCATTCCATCTGATCTGGATCTATACTGGATGGTTCTTGGTTAGAAATAACTTATTGAATTAAAAGCCTGCTGTCTGATCCGTATCTGCACTGTTCACTGCATTATTCATTAGTTCTTTTTCTGACCAAGATGCAACCAGTGTAGGTCCAGATTAGACAATTGTCACATAGACTGACTTTGTCACTAAACTTGTTCCACTTTGTCAGCATTATTGCTGCACTTCTTGTGTAGACTTGCCCCGCCTCTTCATTAGACTTGCTCCGCTTCTTCAGTGGACTTGTTCTGCTTGCTGGACTTGCTCCACTGGCTGGCCTCCCCGCGGAGCTAAAAGTTTGACAATTGTTTGGCGTTCTTTTCGAAACGACTTTTGTTAACCAGGTTTTCTTTAGAAAAATCGCTATATTTTCACCATCAAAATCTACATCATAACCAACAAGACTCATAACCCTGCTTCCAACATTTTTCAAATTATGCCCCTTTTTCACTTACATTTTGTGTTAAGCAAAATATAGACTTGGCCCTTAACTTCATTATGAATGGAGGGATTTCAAAATAACTTGGCACAAATGTTCACTATGACAAGGCGTTGTGTGTCGCGTACAATACCCAAGCCTGTAGGTCGTAGGTCAAGGTCACTGTTACTAAAAATAGAATTTTCTTGTCCGGGCTGTTACTTTGTTATGAATGGAGGGATTTCAATATAACTTGGTACAAATGTTCACAATGACAGGCGGTGTGTCCGCACAATACCCATGCCTGTGGATCCAAGGTCAAGGTGACTGTTACTAAAAATAGAATTTTCTTGTCCAGGCTGTAACTTTGTTTTGAATGGAGGGATTTCAAAATAACTTGACACAAATGTTCACCATGACAGGGCGGTGTGTCACGTACCATGCGTGTTGCGTACCATGCCCATGCCTGTAGGTCAAAGGTCAAGGTCCCTGTTGCTTTAAATAGCATTATCTTGTCTGGTCTGTAACTTCATTATAAATGGACGGATTTTAAAATAACGTAGAACATATGTTCACAATGACAGGGTGGTGTACCGTGTACCATGCCCATGCCTGTAGGTCAAGGTCACTGTTACTAAAAATAGAATTCTCTTGGCCGGGCTGTAAGGTGGTGTGTCCCATACCATGCCCATGCCTGTAGGTCCAAGGTCACTGTTACTAAAATAGAATTTTCTTGTCAGGGTTTTAACTATGTTAGGAATAGAGTAACTTGCCAGAAATGTTCACAATGACAAGGTGGTGAGTCGTGTACCATGTCCATGCCTGTAGGTCAGTTCTTTTCTGTAACATTACTGAAGTGATTGATATTTGACTAAAAGTAAATGTCTCTAATAAAAAAATTACTAACAAGTTTTCTAACAACTTCAGAAATATTTCATAGTTATTCCCCTTTTCAGTTTAATATTTATGGTACATTAAGAAATTATTTCTATTATTTAAATGAATTTTTCCCTTACCATTCACTTGTTAATATTTTTCCTGATTGCACATGAATGTATGGCTATAGTTGTTATTGTTTTTTATATCTTCAAATTGCATTTGTTTCAAATGATTCGAATAGTCGAGCATGCTGTCTCCTCTGACAGCTCTTGTTTTGTGAGGTCTGACATTGACCTTCTTCTTTCTTATTTTATTTCCACATCATTCTATTTATATACAAAGCGAGAACCACTGTGAAAGCAACGTTATTGACGTTGTTAACGTCATAAAGGTCTGACAATATTTTGTGTTTCTGTTAACGTCTTATTTTGAGGATTTTAAGTGCCCAAAATCATTCAATTTTGAGGATTTTAAGTGCCCAAAATCATTCAATCATTAAAAATACAGTGTTTTCTCAACAGTCGCAAATACTGAAAGAAAGCATGTAATTAACAACAAATATTAACAAAATTTCTTGACAACAATATGCATGTGCTGATTGATCTGGATCTACACTGGTCTCTGATCTGGATCTATACTGGTCTCACATGTGATGAGACCAATAACATGTCATGTAAAAATATAACATTTTTCAGTTTTGAAATATACGTAAAGAAATTAGATACGCAACTTCTTTAAACACAATATATGTTTCGTAATTAAAGAAGTTGCGTTTTTAATTTCTTTTACTTTATTATATGTACATGAAGAAATTAGAAACGCAACATCTTTAAGCATGAAATGTATTTCATTAAAATAAGTTGCGTTTCTAATCTCTTTAAGTATACATGAATTTATGTTTTAACGTGCTTGTCTGGAAATGTAAACTAAATATTCTCTTGGATTGTACCCTTAACCCTTTCCTGGATATATACGCATTTTTACATGTGTGCGACCAGTGTAGATCCAGATCAGCTGGCACATCCGTGCCATCTGATCAGGATCTGCACTGGTAGCGTTTTGGTCAGAAATAACCTAATGAATCAAGAAGCGAACAGTTTAGATCCTGATCAGACGGCACGGATGTGCCAGCTGATCTGGATCTAAACTGTTCGCCCTAGCTATAAAGGTTTAGCTGTACAGGAAAGGGTTAAATATTTAACACCACAAACATTTGAAGTATGCCTCTTTAAACGACTTGCTTTTTTTTTAAATTTAAATTTGGATCACGGAATATAATTACACATGGTTCATGAGAAATTCAAATAGTGCACAGAATTTATTTAAATGCAAATTATATAAAGCTTTGCACAAAATTGAAAGAAACCATAATTGACTGAAAAAGGCTCGGAATAATTTAATACTGACATACGCGGTGTCAAATTTATAGCTAATGTAACATTTCACCCCAGATTTATATCAAATCAATTAGCTAATCAATGCTTACAGCGGATCAAGTTTCCAGATAACATGATTTAAATGCTGTAATGGAAAGTTTAATTGCACGATAATAAGATAATTTCATCCGATAAATCATTTTCATGTCACACAAATACCATATAAAATTGAATATGCAATCACTTCTAGATAATTACTGTCTTAAACCCTTTCCTCCATGTATATGCCTTTATGGTGATCAGTGTAGGTCCAGATCAGCCCGGACATTCTTGCCGTCTGATCTGGATCTACACTGGTCGCATCTTTGTCAGAAATAATGAATAAAAAAAGCAAACAGCGAAGATCCTGATCAGATGGCACAGATCTTGTCTTCCCTATCAGACAGCGTGGGTGTAGTGGCTGATCTGGATCTACACTGTTTGCCCATGCAAAAAATGGGTATATTTGGAGTAATTTAGGATTAAATCATGCAAAACCGTTAAACAGGTTTATAAGAATGCATAAGCATCGTTCTTCAAGGTTATGAAACTGAGAATGGAGACCAGACTCAAATATCAAGCTTTCTCATTGATCAGTTCTGAGACTATTCTCAATTTTAACCAATCAGATTTGAAATTGATCTCCATTCTTACGTTTATAACCTTGGAACAAGTGCAGCAGTGTTTATTTTCGGTAAATTGAAATGTTTAAAGATGCTTATTTACTCTTTTTATCCCCCACCGCTATGGGGTATGCAGTTAGGAATGGTCTTCATCTGTCTGTCTTTGCTGGCTCAAGGTTAAGATTTGAACCATGCATTTCTGAACCTCTTGAAGGAATTTTAAGGTCAGTAGGGGTGTTTCAAGGTTTGAACCATGTTCTTCATAACTTATAAACCTTTCCATAATTTTTTATACTCATTTTGACACATGTAGACCAGTGTAGATCCAGATCAGCTGGCAGATTTAAGCCATCTGATCTGGAATTGCACTGGTAGCATCTTGGTCAGAAAAACCAAATGAATCTAAAAGTCAACAGATCCTGAACAACCGGCAAGGATGTGCTGGCTGATCTGGATCTAAACTGTTTGCCTACGCAATAAGTTTGCATCTATAGAGTAAAAAGGTTTAACCCTTTCCTGTATAAATACACCTTTAATGCTAGGGCGAACAGTTTAGATCCAGATCAGCCGGCACATACGTGCCGTCTGATCAGGGTCTAAACTGTTCGCTATTTGATAAATTAGGTTATTTCTGACCAAAATGTGACCAGTGCAGATCCTGATCAGACCGCACAGATGTGCCGGCTGATCTGGATCTACACTGGTCGAACACGCGTAAAAATGTGTATATATCAAGGAAAGGGTTAAAGAGGTTGATGTTTATTTCAGACAGAGGCGATTTTTCCCGTTGGATAATGTAGCTGAGAAGAGCGTTGAGGAGATTCTACTTCCTGTTCAGGCGATACAGTTACCCATCCTCGTACCAATCAGAAATGTCCAGCCTATGTTCATTGATGACATTGTAAGTAGATATAATCTCATTATCACTAGCACTTGACAAGCCCTACAAGCCCTTGCCCCCACCCTCACAAACCCACTGACCCACCTGACTTCCCCTGAAATGATATGAAGGTCACACACTGGGGTCATTATGACGTCCTTCAAGAATTTTCAAGGGGCCATAATCAGATTGTCACAAGTATTTTGTTGTATTCAGTGATCATTTTCTTCTTTCGAAAATGCTTGAAATTTTTGTTGGAATTTTTTTTTTAAGTGAAATATATATCTACTTTATAATAAAAATGCAAAACCAAAACACACAATATTCATCTGTTATCTTGGAAAAAAGTGAAATGAGCATATCAGGATTGCCACACCCAGAAAACATGCCCCCCCCCCCCCCCCACACCCCACACACACAGAGCCCAAAAGTAGAGTGGAAAAGAGAGCATTGGTTTATCAAATGATCAGTTAAAAACTTGACACCACAAATAATTAATGAAAAAGGAAACCCGAAGGGGTGCCATCTTAAAACAGTCAGTAGCAAAACATTTTTGCCTGGTTATTAGATTGGAGTATGTGGTTGGGCGAGTCAACATTTGGTTAATTTTTTTGTTTAACCCTTTCCTCCATAGAAACACCTTTACTGCGTGGGCGAACAGTTTAGATCCAGATCAGTCGGCACATCCTTGCCGTTTGATCCAGATCAAAACTGTTTCGCCTATTGATTTGTTAGGTTATTTCTGACCAAAATGCGACCAGTGCAGATCCTTATTAGAGAGCACAGATGTGCCAGCTGATCTGGATCTACACTGGTCGCACATGAATTTATTTTTTGTCACTGAAATTGACCAATATTGGAATCTTCTCAGTAAAGTTTGTGTACTCGGGGCGGATGTTAGTAGGGATCTAATAAAATCAACACAAAAGTTTTATGCAAATATCAAACTTTATATGAATGCATATAAGGGTTTGTGTGTGATAAACAAGAAGGTAAGGTAATAACAAAAGTTCTTTCTATCAGAGAAAGTTGAAGAGCTTTTCAAGTATATTTACTCGCTCTTACGTCAATTTGTTCAATTAAATTTACGACCACTTCTAGACATTAATTATCATTTTACAAACAAGGAGATATGTTCTCCAGTGATTAGAAATGCATGGTGAAGAGTTTTTTGAAATTTTTTGAACACACTTCATCAAATTACAACACACATGTGAAGAGTCGCCCTGGCACTATACTTCAGCACTTGTTTAAGATTGGGTTTCATTATTGTAAAGAGACTGTTTCACAGATTTTAGATGAATTGGAAAAACTATGATTTGTTGAAGTCATGTATATATATTTACACTTCATCTTCGTCCTCTACGATGAAGTCTTATTTATCTAACGAATTGTAATTTCTAATGGTAAACAGTGTGACGTAATAATTTGAAAGGCGTGGCTAAAGTTGAACCTTTCACAATTTATTGGACATTGCACAATGTTTTGACATGTGACGTCGCCAAGCACGCACGTTTTGCCACGAGTTGCTGTGAAAAAGCGTGGCGTCATTCACTTTGTCACCAGTGTTGCTGTTCCAACAGTCATCCGAAGAAGCCGTAATATCACAAATTCTTTTAATAATTTCAGTTTTAAAGATAGTTTTAATGTGTGTAAATATGAGGATTAAATCAATATTTGATGGTTTTCATTTGGGTATGGAAAACAGTTGGGTTGTTTAAAGTGTGTGAAGCCCGAATCCTTAAACAACATGCAGTGGAGCGATCTGCTATATCGCGAAATCCAATATAAAACAGTCGACCTCTGGACCCCGTTTTTTCCCAATAAAATGATCGTAAAATTCTATTAACGGCCATTTTGCATAATATAAAAGGATTAAAAAGGGAAGTTACAACGTTAATACCGCGTAAATCGATAAAGACAATCACAGTCGTTCTGTAAAAGACACAGAATCGTTGAAAAAAAGTATTTTGTTTCTTTAGGATCTGTTTATTATTGTTTCTTCAATAAAGCAAACTCTGTCATAAAATTGTAAAATTGCTGTACTGTGTCACCTAATCAAGGACCCTAAATGGTTACTGAATGGTTGTTTTTCTCACCTACTGCTGATAAAATGATAAATGTGTCCATATTGTTGATTGACTTTGAGAAGCTCTTGTCAAATCTATCTAATTTGACACATGTTGAGAATCAATCTCACTGAAGTCAGATCTAACAAAATGTTAGATCAGATGACAGCCTGCAGACACCGTACAAAAGTAATAGCGGTTTTACCTGATGTCTATTTTTAGAAAATGTCAACACAGCAAGCATGATTTACAACGGTCACAAAATTATCTGAAGATGTCATTACATTAGAAATGAATGCAATACTACATAAACAAATATATCTCCAGGAAAATATGTCTGTTGCAGGCTGTCAACACTTTCTATGGTTAATAATATTATTTTTACTTTCACTTTTGCGATTTTGTAGGCGACATTCTTTCTCTACTACTAATTGGTTCAAAGAGTTGGTGATAAAGGCACGTTTTTAAGTTACTCGTCGTCAGATCCTGATAGCGTAGCGGTTTTCAGGAAATGATTTCATTCTAGACACCGTACAGGTCTTACAAATACATGTTCAAGCAGTTCCGCATGAGAAGATTAACCCTCAGTATAAAAGTTTGTGAGCTAAACTCACATTAAAATAACTTTGTTTCACCGGTTTGAGAATATAAGTATCTTGCATGGGTGTGAGGTGAAGATGGAAAAATCTGTCACCGAGGGGGAACTGTTTTGCGGGAACGAGGCTCTGCCGAGTTCCCGCCAAAACAGTTCACCCGAGGTGACAGATTTTTCTATCTTTACCGAGTGTCCCATGCAAGATACTTTTTCTTGCATACCTTTTATTGTTCATAACATTTGTGTACATGCATACAATCCAACTTTTGTTTCCTTACGCTGAAATATTGACGTTAGCGTAAACCTTATTTTCTAAATGACGTCACTAACTTGAATAAATTACGTCAGATACTTGAAGACGTGACGTCACTCGTGTAGCACGCGAACGTTATCTTTTCCCTAGGGAAAAGATAAGATTTTCTTTCCCCGGTAAATCACGCGGAAATACTTATCCGGTATGCAAGAAAAAAAAACAACTACATGGCAACAAAATTATCTACAGTGAAATCTGCCTTGGCGGCCACCTGTGAACAGCAAACACCTGTCTTAAACAGCCAATTTGAATATGACCTAAACTGACATTTTGTTCCAACTTTTTTACTGTCTTCAGCAGCCACATTTTGTCACTCCCTTGGGTGGCTGCTAAAGACAGGTTTCAAATACCTATAAAATGTAATGATAAATTACTGTGTACATGCATTATAACGCTTATCCAGGGTAACATTACATCTGCTATTATTATATAGACTTGTGAATAGCGTTATTTTCTTTGTCCCTCGAAAATCTGTGATCCGATAATAACACAGTTTGAGGGTCTGGACCCCACAGACTACGTTATATTGGATCTCCACTGTATTCACTTGATAACTTGTTAAACACATCAAATTAATTCAGTGTTTTTGCTAAGCTCTTATTAAACACATTGTTTAATATATAGTTTACCCCTTTACTCCATATTTATATTATTTATTACATGAACTATAAATAGACGCAACGCGATTGGTCACACCCCCAAAATAACCGAGTCAATAAATCTAGATATTGACCAGCTTTCGCTGATATTGACCTGTCTATAAATAGAATCCGAAAGTTTCCATCTTTTATATTATTTATAGTTTATTACATATATATTTATAGTTCACGTAATAAAACAGTTATTTACTTATTAGCTGGGAAATATGCTGTTGATATTGCCCGCATAAATCGTTATTGACCTCGGCTATCGCCTCGGTCAATAATGATTTTTTAGGTCAATATCACAGCATATTTCCCAGCTAATAAGTAAATAATTGTATAATACTTTTGTTTTTTTTCCTGTGTATGTTTCACCAGTATAGATTCAGATCATTTAGGTCAGCACATCTGTGCCATGTGATCTGGATCTACACTAGCTGCATCTTGCTCAAAAACACCCTTAACGGTGTAGACTTTGATCAGATGGCATGAATGTGCTGTCTGATTTGGATCTACACTGGTCGCTATGAAAAACAGCTATATTTCTTTTGAGTAAAGGGTTTATGCATTCTACAGGGCCTGCATCATTTACAGTAAAATTCTGTTTAAATGCCACCGGGGGGTGTTACATTTTCTGAAAGGGGACCCTTACTTTTTATAATAATTATTTTTATTTTAATATTAGATTCTAAAGGATATTGGATGATATATATGGATAAACTGATTCCTTTTAAGGCAGGTGCATTAATAACGTTGTATACATTATTACATATTTGACCAGGGAAGATCCTGATCAGCGAACAAAATAGATCTTAAACAAATGTGCAGGATGTACATGCCAAAAGAATATTTTAGCATAGTTTAAATGTATTTATTTTACATCGATTATGAAACAAGATATTCCAACTTAATATTAATCAGACTCGATGGCTAGGTTTCCAACCAGTACTTGCGCCGAATGTGGATTAAGGAAACTGCAGACGAATCTCATCCCTGGTGGAACTCGAACCTGCAGTCTCGGGGTCTGGAGTCCGACGCTCTACCCCTAGACCACTGATCTTTGAATAATTTCTGGATTGCCATTGGCACTTACTATAATCGTACTCACTTACGAAGCAGGCACTGTAGAATGCAGAACTCGATTTCTCCGAAATGACCGGGGGAATGACAGGTGCATTAATTATGTCAAATACGGTTATACAGATAACAGTACTTGAAAAAATGACCTATGAATAATTAATGAACTCTTATTTTCCAAACCTAACACAAGACACTAAAATATCTATCAAATGAATTGATTAGACCTTGAAGTAACTTATCCATTGTCAGAATCAATTATACAGTTGAAAGGTTTTATTTCTGTCGCTGTCAAACACGGTAGGGGTGCACATTATGTCATTTCAGTTTAGTTTAGTTTAAACTTATTTATTTTACATTGATTGTGAATCAAGTCCTTCCAACTTATATAAATCATGCTTGATGACTGCTTCCTCAGGGTTGCAAAACAGTACTAGGGCTGGATGTAGGTTACAACCCAGGAAGCATTTCTGTGTAATGTAAAGTGCTTATATTTTGCAATGTCAAATTTTCGCTATTATTGTCAAAAATTTTATTAGTTATTTTCCTTATTCAGGTATTGATGAATTTGCAACATCCTCAGTCATTTATATGTTTTGCCAAATTTATTTAAATGATTAAATCAAATAAATGAATGGTGGCCAAAAAGGAATTAAGGGATTAACTGTTCTTTTTTAAGTTGCTTATTGTCAGGTATACATATTGTGATGAATGTGCCGGCTGATCTGGATCTACACTGTTTGCCCACGCAATCAAGGTGTGTCTTTGGAGGAAAGGGTTAAGAAATCATGTGACTTTCCTCAAAGAAATCATGTTGCTGACATAGATGCTTTAAAATTTTTATTTAAATATTTATGATTTCCAGAAAGGTGAATTCTATCAACCAAATAATATCAATCATTTCCTATTTGTCTTAAACATATACCTTACATGGATTCTGTTTTGAAAATATTGGATTTGTATCTAGCAACATCTTTGGAGGTAAATGTGACGTATTATGATAAAATGGGGTTTATTGCCTGTACGACCTTTGTAGATCTTGATCAGCCAGCTAATAAGGGTCTAAACTGTCAGTCAGAAAAGCATTTTCAGCCGTTTACTTCTTATAGTATTTTACAGGTTTAATGGTATGTGCAAACAGTGTAGATCCAGATTAGCTAACACATCCATTCCAGCTGATCAGGATCTATATTGTTCACTTTTGGATTCATTAAGTTATTTCTACAGTACCGTCATTGTTCGAATATAAGCCGCACTCATATATAAGCCGCACCCCCCTAAACCTGATGGAACAGATGAAAATGGCATAACGCAATGTATAAGCAGGCAAACCTGTGTATTAGCCGCACCCCCAAATGTTTTACTGCCAAATTCTGGAAAAAAAGTGCGGCTTATATTCAGACAATGACGGTATTTGGTTTTTACCAGAATTGAACAGTGTAGGTCATGGTGAGATGGCACACATATGCTGGCTGATCTGAATCTACAGTGCTTGCATAGGCATAAAAATGCATATGTTGTATAGAGTAAGGGATTAAAATACCCCATCAATAAAATAATGATCTGGCTTATAACATTTACTGTATAGTACATGGTATATATCTGTTATCCCATGGGTGAACAGTAAGATCTAGATCTGCAACATTTGATTTTAGATTCATTAGGTTATTTGTGATGAAGAAGTGAACAGAATGGAACAAGATCAGACATCACATATGAGGTATGGTTTTAATCCTATGGATGACCAATGTAGATCCAGATCAGAAAGTCAATCAAGCTGTCTGATCTGGATCTACACTGTAGTCCTTGTGATAAATGGCATATCTATGGATTAAATGCTAGCTGATTTTGCACAGTCATAACTTAATTTTCTCTTTGTCACGAGTGAATGAATGAAATAAAATATGAATATGTTGGCAGTCATTTAATCCTTTCCTTGATATATACGCATTTTAAGCATGTGCGACCAGTGTAGATCCAGATCAGCCACACATCCATGCCTTCTGATCAGGATCTGCATTGGTCGCATTTTGGTCAGAAATAATGAATCAAAAAGCGAACAGTTTAGAGCCTGATCAGATGGCACGGATGTGCCAGCTGATCTGGATCTAAACTGTTCGCCCTAGTAATAAAGGTGTATCCATACAGGAAAGGGTTTATCGGGAAATGTGCTAAAAGTAATGTTACACCCAGGTACAATAACCTGATAGAGTGCCATTGCACATCGGAAAAGTTGTCTTGTTTTAACACTGAGATAACAATTTATATTGCATAAAAAATGGTTATTACCTATAGATTTTATGGTAAAATTGATTTCGAACAGTTAACGGTATAATATTTATGACGGTCTGTTGATAAATGCATAAAACACTTTTAGATAATAATTATGGTCGACCCTTATTATTGGATATTTTTCATCCTAACCATTGATTTTGCATCAGATTACAGAAAATGGACTATTTTACCATTTATTACTGCTCCAATGGATTTTAGTTTTTATTAAATGATCTATTGAAGAAATATTTTTCACTGATATATGATAAATAGCCAGTTTTTATATTATACTTAAAGTCGCCATTGATTTGTTTAAGATACTTAAAATACATGTTTATTTAGATTTCAATTTGTGGAAATAAAAGAACTGAAAATTAGTTTTGAAAGTGAAATTCAAAATTAATTTCGATTTCTTTTAAATCAGTTTATAGTATGCAGAATCATGCATATTGGTAATGGAAATTAAATTTTAAATAGTGTAAAATTTAAAGGCTCTATTCCAGAATTTCATGGTGTTTTTAACTATACTTGCTCAATTAACGTCATAAATCATAATTGATTAGACACAGTTTTTCTATCAGGTGAAGAGTAATTTATGAAAAGATTAGTGCATTATACTCAAAAGTTGGTCATCAATTTTATTCGATGCAGACCAGTAAAAATGGATTGATTGATTAAAGAAAAAGTGGAAAGGAGTAGATATTAAGTTGTAGATGGGAAATGGTGTAATTCTTCCACCTATTGAAGAATACAGTTCACATGTGATACAGGTATGTTCCATTTTCTGCTGCTGTTATACACTTAAAATATTCTGCTGCTGTTATACAATTTACAGTCATGTGATACTGGTATTTTGCAGATTCTAATCCTGTTAATATACACTTTAAATGTGAATGCATATTCTGCTGCTGTTATTCAAGTGTGATACAGGAACATATATGTTGCATAATTTTCTGCTGTTTTCTGCATATTTTTCTGCTGTTAGACAAATATTCTGCTGCTGATATACAGTTCACAGCATTGTGATACGCTAATGTAAGTCTATGGTATATGCTTCAAAAATGAGAAAGATATGTTGCATATTTTGTTGCTGTTTTACAGTTTACATATTATTCTGGTATGCTGCAAATTATGTTGCTGTGAAACAATTCACAAGTCATACAAATATGTTGTTAAGTTGCATACTCTGTTGCTATTAGACACTTCAAATATTCTACAATTTACAGTGATCTAATACAGGTATGTTGCATATTTTGCTGCTGTTATACACTTAAAATGTGATACAGGTACATGTATGTTGCATATTCTTCGCTGTTATATGTGGCACTCTCTGGGAAAAATGGTCCAAAATGCAATTTTTGGCCAAAATGAGTTATTATCATTTTCAGGTACATTGTTGACTTTGGAGTACACCAATTCATTTTTTTTTCCAAAAACGACTTATTTTAACTGAAAAACAGCATTTTTTGGGAAACCACCGTGAATGTGAAAAAGCCTACTTTTGTCAAAATATTGTCCAAATAAATGAGTGCATTTATGTGACAACTGACAACTATAAGAAATACCGTATTTCAGTCTATTTATTGCCCATGAATAGTATTTATATATAAATCAAGTATCTTACTTTACAAAATGAAATACTCAAATTTTGGTTACCATGGCAACGAACTGAAAAAAACATATTTGACACGTTTTTTTTCAGGTAACTGGCACCTAAATGATAACATGTTAATGTTTTTAAGTACAATCTATCATTTTGGTCTGTTTATTGATAAACCATACACAGAAATGTTGATTTTTGAAAATAAAGATACTTTTTGTTATAACTATGCAGTAAACAAAATAACAAAAGCTTCATTAAAAGTGACAAAATCATTTAGGTGAAAGTTGTTGTACCCAATAATGGTTACCGTGGTAATACTACCTGAATATTATGTACATATTCATAACATTTGATCTTCTGAGTAATATCACAGTATGTTATACAATTAGTACTAGTTCTATAGTTGCCATGGTAATATTTGTGTATTATTTTCTTCAAAGTGGTATGAGGTCATTACACCAATAACTACACAACTAAGAGCCCAAATTAAATTGAATTTTGTATGATCAAATTGTGATATAACAATATATGACACAGTTTTACTAAATGTTGCAAGATATTTTTCTAGGCAGGGTGGAGGGAGGATTTGAGTTTCATGATGTGGATAATGTTTCATAATAAAGTAACTTACATTTATATAGTTGACAACAGTTTACATACTATGCACACAAAAAAACTTAACTACATGTTAATGTTGGGTAAAGGTTCTAAATGTTTGAAAGACAAATTTTGCAACACTTGTTCAATAACAAATAATATATTGGTAGAAAAATCCATATAAACTGATATTTCTACGTTAATATCTTATAAGTTATATAACAACATTATTTATGATGTTGTTACCATGGCAACAAATTGACTGACAAATGAAATAATTTAAATTTATTCAGAAGATTATCCATAATGCTTGCATAAATTAACTTTTTATTATACACCTGTTTTGCAGATCATTTCAGATTATAATACATATTGTTCAGCTAAACAAACAGTTATCACTTCTCCTTTTTGGGATATGACGCACTGAATCCAACAGGCTTTTGGTACAGATGGATGAACATAAACTTTTTTAACCACAGTTCATACACAATAAGCCTGCTTCTTCATTCTTCATACTGGTACCACATCATTTGAGGATCAAGCCCAGAATAGGAAGCCTGTCAGAAAGCAGGTGTTCAGATTTGGCACTTTCTCATGACACTGTTCCACTTCTGGGTTAGTTTCATTCCTGCAAATGGAAAACACATCTGTCCTCATCATGTCTGATGTCATTCTAAAAATAAATAAAAATTAATGCAAAATATATAAACTATGCAGATGACAGTAAACATTTGTTCAGCTGTGATATCCTTTTTATTATGCATTGAACATTAGTGTTAAGTGTAAATTATCAAGTCCAAAGCCAGTTGAATCAAAATTATATTAAAATATTTTAATAAGACTATACAAGGAAATTCAAAATTGAAGTTCCAGAACTGATTCCTCTTAAAGATTCATTTCTGAACATTACCTATCTGTTCATAAATATATTCTTCAAGATAATTAAAACTACAAGCAAATGTGTAAAATACCAGATTTCTATAATAGTATCATAGGAGTTGTTACTTTGTTTGTTTGCAATTAGCATATACCAGTGTTGATAACATGATTTCATATTTAGCTATTAAATAATAAGATAATTAAAGCATAACCTTAGAATGACTATGACCTCAAGGAAAAAAAACACATGTGAATAAAATTAAAACTTTATTTTTTCCATTGTTACATACCTTATGACAGTGTTGCTGATGTTCTGCCGTGCACAGTTCTCCATGTGTAAACTGCATTTTCCTTGCCATATCCAGGAAACTCTAATTGGTGGTGGAGTTATGTCAAGCTGTATTGCAACTTAACCAACACTATGGAATTTCTCATCTATGAGATTTAATATCCGAGTCCCTGTAATAATTATTGCAAATATAAGTTCATTATCTTAATATAACATTTATAATTTCATTATAATTTATAAATTTGTCTATTCATACAAAAGAACCAGATGGCTTTCCATACAGTCTCGGTACAGCAGCACCCAAGGCAATGTTTTGAATGTTATTTTCAGCTTTTTTTTCATAATCAATACTATCTGAACATACATTTTCCATTTAATTAAATATTCATTTTTTTAAAATCGTTATCATGGTTATTGCTGCCTCCTTTATCAGTAATATATTGGGCTTTCAAACTCTCTGTCAGAAAATTCGACAATCTCTGAATATTTGAAAATTTCACGATTTGAAAGTTCCTTTATTAAATTCAGGATTACAGTGTAAAAGTAACTCATCTGGCACCTAATTAAGAAAAGACGATCTGTTGTCAATGTTTAAGACGAAGATGCATAAATCAAATTGTTTCTTATATAAAAAAAATATTTGTCAGTTTTGTAAACAATCAACTGTTTAACAAGGTCACGACCGCCATTTTCACTTCCGGAAAATGCAATTGCACCAATTTCATACATGATTTTGCATAATTTTGCACAAACAAGCAATACAATAGACTATAAGAAGACTAACCTTTTCAAATCCATCACTTTACCTACATTTTAGGTCTCAAAATGCTGGTTTTGTAGTTCAAATATCACGACTGTTTCGTACATGTGTGAATCACAATGTGTGGCGTATGTCAAAATAAGGGACGTAATAATTGTATAGAAAGATAGTAAACGAGATTATTTTAAATAAAGATTTCGGTAACAGGTTCAAACGTACATTTTGTCTTACGCACTTGGATTATAACACTATAAATATTTCTATAAGTATCATTTAATACTGGCAATTAGTTAAGTTAATTCGATTTGTGCGTGCCTCGAAGTTGACGTCATTTTACTCGAAATGACGTTTGCCGAATTTGGCCCAAAA